>VWPU01006623.1:0-26018 GCA_013398955.1 Callaeas wilsoni
GGTGTTAATATACTCAACCTACAAGGTTTGTATAGCACGAGGCACAAGAGAACACATCAACANTTGGAAATTTGTCATCAAGACCGAGCTGAGCATTTGCTATAATCACCCTGACATCTGAAAGGTCCATGTGGTGTTAATATACCCAACCTACGAGGTTTGTACAGCACGAGGCACAAGAGAACACATCAACACGAGGTACCAAAGGCAGCAAAGAACATCGGTACAGAATAAAATGCAAACACATTTGAAGGGAACCATAATCATTCATTGGGAAAAAAAGCAGGTTTCCCTTTCTCAGGGATGTATGGACACCTGTCACTCGGGCAGCGCTGGCTCAGCCGGCACTGTCGGTTACAGGGGATTGTTTGGAGGGACACGAGGACACCCACGAGGCACAGAACACAACGGCACACGGGCAGCCTCCATACAAAAGTCACTGCACATTAAATCAGTCTTGCTTCTTTAAGAACAAGCTTGAAAAGACCAAGCTGAGCAAGCGGCTGCTGCTGAACTAATGGGTATCGTTTGTGCTTATTGTAAAAGAGCAAATTTAGGGAATTTATAGCAAGTGACATTTTATGCGAAAGCACTTTTGCAGCTAACAGCAAAGAATCTTGTCATTTTTGGGTTTGCTTCTACTATTTGCAATCCAGCACGTCCACCTAGCATGCCTTATTAGCATGTTGTTTAATACTACTTAAGAAATGACCCGTGAATTGTTCTTTGGATACCTATGAACTATGTATCTCTCCTCATTAGCAGCTTCATTAGCACTGAAAGATGAAAAATAAACTCTTTCCCTGCAAATGTAGTATAAATACATGCCACCTCTACAACTAGCAGCAAAGGCTTAACAGCAACAGCCTATGTTTAAAATATTCACAACAAAGTTTCGAGTAGGCAAATCTGACAGAATTAAACTGTGTTCCATAGAGGTGATGGTGTACTCAGACACATTCAGGAACGCTGCCAGTACTTAAAATAAGGTTTGCAACATTGTGCAAAAGAGATTTTATAATTTTAAATAATTGCTTTTCATTTTGAGTGGTAAAATGTTTGCCAAAGCAAGTGTTTTTATGAACCATAGCCTACTGCCCTAGATTCCTCTCTGAAAATTGTAATTATTTTATTATAGTAAAATAGTTACATCATTTTCAGAGCCTGAAATGGTAACACTGTCAAAAGACATATGCTGATAGCTATTCCAGTGCCATTAACTATGAAACCTGACTCCCTTTAACAAGTCTTTAACAAAGTCTCAATGAACCAACTTGTGCCTCACTGCAGTGTTCATTAATGAGCCGGGGTGAGCCGCCTCCAACGCCGCTGAAACACAAAAAGCTCTGAGCAGCTGTGGTGGGAGTGTTTGCATCCGTTCTTGCTGCTACCCACAAACCTATGGGTAACCACAGGGCTCACACAACTCCCAGCCCTTATTTCACCAGAGGTCAGGAAAACAGCCAGAGGAGCAGAGCAGGCACTGAAATGATGGAGGAACTGGAAAACGGAACCCACTGCAGGCTTTACCTGACAGACAGCTGCCAGACGCCAGCAGCAGATGGATTCAGATGCACTTGGATCTCTCTGCTAGCTGGGAACCCCTCACTGCTGCTATCCACGGACACAAAATCTATGTGAGAACTAAACCGCAGAAAAACCATAAATGAGAACCAAGAGACGTGTTATACATCAGGCTGAGCATTACAATACTGTGTCCTAGTCCGAGAGAAACACCAAACAAGAGACATACGAACACGTCCCCAAATATTTATGGTGAAACACTGCTGTGCAGAGGGATGAGGCAAACCCCCTCCGCTTCTGTGCTAAGTGGAGGATGGAGACACCTTGGGAGACCTTTCCCAAGCAGTGGGAAGGAGAAATTGTGGAGGTGGATCTTTTATTTACAGGAGTTGAAAGCAATCTTCCCAGAGAAATGAGCTTTTAAATAACCAGAAAGAGTCTCACTTTCCAACAGCCAGAAAAAAGGTTCTTGCAAACTCTCCTGCCTTTTTTTTTTTCCTCCTTCCTTTGCATATGCAGCTCATTAATGGGTTCTCCATCTGCACTCACAATTGCTCTTAACATTTGCACAGCCCAAGACAAAGATGTTCTGGGAGAGCCACAGCCTCTTCTGACAACTGTCACAAATGAAACGCCAAATCAGTCTGGTGACATCTTTGACCCATGACAACACTGCGGCTTCTTGGAAGGAAATTCCTGGAAGAAATCGATACGGTGCTATAAAACCCTGTCACTTCTGCTATTGCTCAACAGAAGGACTGCATCAGCAAGACAAAGGCGACAGAAAATGCAGTCCCAGGATATGGGGTAGGATAGAAAAGGCTGAGCTGTTAAGGCTGTGGGAGCCATGGTGGCTTCATGACTACAACCCCAGTGGCACCAGCAGGAAATGGATGGCAAGAGGAGACTGCAAGATGAGTTCTGCTCCTGGATCTCCTGAATTCCACTGCTGGGAAACTGGAAAAGCCTTCCTTTGGAAAAGAAACACCATGCTGTAAATCTATAAATAAATAAACATACCATGTCAAGAGCTACTTTCCTGTCTTATTTTACCCGCTCGCTGCCCAGCTCCCACACATCCTGCCACTGGTGATGAATAATTCCTTTTTAAAATCAGGGCACACAGACGAGAATCATGAACGCAGAAAACTTTCTAACAAAGAACACTCTCCCATCCATGTGGGATGGGGATATTTTACTATCATCTCCATCAAAACAACACACTCAGTGCTACAGTACGTCCCCGTGGGCTGTACTGAACTCACGCGAAGATGCTCGGCGTGCACGGCAGCCACGTGAGGAGCAGCACGCAGCCCAAGAGCCCTGGTAGAGCACTTTCCCCTCTTTTCCCTTTCCATCTTAATCCACATTGGCACGTCCTGACTTCTGTCAGTTTGGGAAGACTGCTCGTAGTTTTTATGAGACATTGTTAGGAGGGCTACAGGCATCCTCGCCACGCTACCAGCAGCACGACGCATTCGCAATCCTGCAATGCTCGCTATTGTCTCTGCTCCCACTTGTTTAAAATTCCTACGGGATACTGACATATCTCAACAGGGCTTTAATAATAGCCTAATAATTGCTCCAGACAATAACTTACATTGTATTGAGAGCTCGCCTGTTGGAGGGTGGGTAGAAGGGTTGCCTTGGTAACAATGAAAAAAATCATATGGCAAATAGAGACATGAAAGGAGACAAGCTGATCCGTTTGCTCCCTGCTCAAAAATCCGTGGGAAACGGTGACATTGGCACGAAAGTAAGGCTCTTCTGGTCAGAATGTGTAAATAGCACTACACCCCAACTTATCTGGAGGTTTAATTAAGGCTTAGGTAAAGAAGATGTTATGAATTATGCAGTAAGGGCCAGAGATAGCAGACACTACAATTTCAGTGCGCTGTCAAAGCCTATTCTCAGTTTCAGGAAGATGGAATTTTGTCATCTAAACAGTTTAATTTAAGGTGCTGGAGACAAGGTAATGAGGTCAGTAAACTTAAATGCTCTGAGCTTGTGTTTTGTCTTTGCGCTGCTTTGATCAGTTTTCTCTAGCAGCTTCTTTTGAAAGACATCAATATTGTAATACATAGCAACTCAAGAGTCAGTTTTTAAAACGTGGCAAGGATTGCTGCTGTGCGCCTGAAAATAAACATGTGCAGACTACATATTCCCACATTTGTCCTACAGAGCAGGGAAAAATACCTCCTGCAGGCACGATCCACCTGGCTCATCCCTCCCTTCCATCCTCCGAGCCTGCAGTGGCTGCACACCAGGAAAAAAGCACTCAGAGAGGCCTTTGGTTATTAGTGGCATAATGGCTCACAGGTTCATGCTCCGCACAGGGAAGTGATGGCAGCAGACAGAGCAGACAGGCAGCCAGCAGCTCACTCCATCCAAGAGAAGTCACGTTAATGGATATATTAAGACCGACCTGCCCAGCAAATGGCAGAGGAACAGTCGCAGCAAAGCCGCCACGGGAAAAGCTCCCCTACGACTTTTTCATTAGTTATCTCAAATTAAATTAATTTTCCGAAGCACAAGAACAATGATAACTAATAAAATTCCAGTCTCGTGATGCCATTTTATGCCCATCTGTTTCTGAGGAACTAGAGACGGCTGGGCATGCTCACATGCACCCTCAACATCTACTGGGGGAAGCTGTGAATTCACACGGCTCTTTATCGTGGAATCATAGAATTGTTTAGGTTGGAAAAGCCCTGCAAAAATCGAGTCCAATTCTTAACCCGGCAGTGCCAAGCCCACCACTAAACCATGTCCCCAAGTGCCACATCTAAGTATCTTTTAAATCCCTCCAGGGTTGGTGCTTCTACCACTTCTCTGGACAGTCTCTTCCAATACCTGACAACCCTTTCAGTGGCTTTTTTCCTAATAGCCAAACAAAACATCAACTTGTAGTTTCCTCTTACCCTGTCACTTGTTACCTGGGAGAAGAGGCCTTCCCCCATCTGTCTACAACCTTCAGGTGGTTGCAGAGAGCAAAAAGATCTCCCCTGAGCCTCATTTTCTCCAGGCTGAGCCCCTCCAGCTGCTTCTCATCAGTCTTGTGCTCCAGACCCTTCCCCAGCTCCATTCCCTTCTCTGGACTCGCTCCAGCCCCTCAATGTCCTTCTTGTCACAAGGGTCCCAACATGGTGATCACACGTAAGATCACCAGTCAGAGTCAGGGCTGGCAACAGAAATTCGGGGACATCGTTTCTATGCCGCTGACGATGGCAAAGATGACCCATCCCTGTGGATGAGGAGGCTGGGGACACTGAATAGCAGGGGATGGAGAGCAGGCAGGAGCAGGGAACGCTCTCGTGTGCCAGGAGGGAGCTATAGGTGATGTCTCACCCCTGTGGAAAGGCCACCTCAGCCCAGCGCTAACGAGGCGGCTCGGGGAGGGACACAATAGCCAAGAAACGTCGCTCGGCTCCAAGGAGGCTCTCAGAAAGGCAAAGGACAACGAGCTCCTCTTCAAAGGAAAAGGGCACAAGCTGATAAGATGGATTCGTTCCAGCACGGCGCTTTCTCCCCAGCAGCCAAGTAAAGGGGTTGGGCTTTCTTACTATTGCCTTTGGAAACGGCATCAGAATACAGATATTTCAAAGCATGTTCTGGCACAGGCCCCGTTTCCTTGCCAGCAAGATTTTCAACCTTTAACACCGAGCAAAATCGTCCTAATTGCAGAATTGTTCTTTCTTCAAAGAGTCATTCCAACAAAGCTTTACAAAACCAACGAGCCCAGTACTACTTGTTTATTCTACAAAACACTTCACGGCAGAAATTTAAACCTACAGGGATGAGAAAAGAAGCAACATTCTGTACTAACTCTAGAGACCCCTTTTCGCTTTGAATTTCAGATTTCAAGCTGCCTGCAGAAAGCTGGAAGGGAAGCTGTTCGCTTCCACCACGAGCTGGAAACAAAGCAGCGACAGGAGGAAAAAAATGGGGATTGGAAAAGGTGAAAATCCCCTGTGACATCCTGATCATGTTTTGCTGCATATCACAGGATACCAGACCCCCTCGAAAATGGAAGTGACAGCCTCCTCTGCTATAAGGAGCATTTATCCCAGGCATTCTCAAACCTGGGAAGAAAGCAGACTGATGATACTGCAATTTAGTTCAGCCATCCAAATTGACAAACCAAGTCTACAGATACGACTAAAAAGCCTAGCTTATCTACAGCGAGTACGTGCAGAATTTTTCCTGCCAGAAAACATAGGGAAAAACTCTACAACAATCTTGTTATCCATGTTGCTAGATAAGTACTTAAGCCAGTCGTCTCTATCTTTGACACATGTACTCCTAAATTACAGATGCAAGAGCAGGGGTCCCAGAGGAAACAGGCATTTCTTCAGTTAAATGGTTTTATTTCAAAATAAGCCAAATAATCTTCTCAATACCCTTCAATATCCTTTTGGTATCCCAATCAAGAAAACTTACGAGGAGTAAAAGACCACTTAGAATAAATCCCTGAAGACAGACAGATATACACACAGACATAAAACATTCGTTTTAAATTAAAAGCTCTGAAAATGCTTTAGAACAACCCTCAAAGGATGAGAAGAGATGAGAGGTAACAGGGCTGTGAAACAGCATCGTGGATACTGAGCATATCCTGACATCACAGTGAAGGGAAAAAAGGTTAAAAACAAAGCAACACAATCTTTTAATAGGTTCAAGGCTAAGTTGACATTACTAAGCACATTAAACAGTAAAAAACCAAGACATTAGACTACAGGAGTATAAGGGCAGGATTAACCAATTATGATGCTTTTGCAACAAGAACAAAGCATGCTGCAAGGCAGTCTGAAGCAAAACCAGGACCCCCTAGGAAGCAACAGCAGTTTCTTGAATATTAAGCAATGGAGAAAAATGGACACAGGGACAGAAAAGCTTGTTTAGGAAGAAATTTATGCTGGAGCAGGTCTTTTCCATGGCAGCGCTATAAATGGAAAAATTATGAAGAACCAGCATCCAATTGATTCAGTTATGAAATTTAATGAGATTTGTCCTGGGGGGTTGTTTTTGTTTTCTTCAAGCAGTATTATTTAAGGTGAGGTGCTCAAAGAAATTAAGATCTAGCTTAAAAATTAAAAAGAAAAAAAAAAAAGTGCTGTCAGCTCTTAAACACACCATGAGCAAATACTAGAATTCCCACACCTTGTTTGCAAATAAACTTGTGTTATAAAAAGTCTAGGCAAATATAATTAACAACAGAACTGGCAGAGAGCTCTGGGTTAGTTCTGAGAACACAACCATTACAAAGAAGCTGTTAAAATCACTTTTTTGACTTTCCTGCCTCTATGCCTCAGGTCTTTGCCCCAGTCCTACCCCTTCCAGTCCAGCATCTGCCCGTGTTATTTCAGCCCAATTATTTGCAAGGCTGAGCTCTGAATGGGAGAAGTGCTGCCCTGTTCCCTAATAAATAAATAAATAAATAAGCATGCTGCATCTGCCAGGAGAAAATAGAGAAGATATTTTGAGTGTTCAACACCTTTACTTAGTGTGACTCTACTTCTGAAAGACACATAAATATACAATCAAAACTATATAAGTCTAAAAGAAAAATAGCAAGTCTTTAAAAATCTGTCTGAACGTACAAAGAACATCCTCCTCTTAGAGCAGAGCTTTATTTCTAACTGGACAGCCTGAATCCAGTGGCAATACTCAACTATTCCGGATACAAACCACGTGTCTGAGAGGTCACTGGGTTCCTCTTGAGTTGGCCTTATTTACAAATGAAACAAGACAAGGTAACTAATGTCTGCAAAGGAAAGCTGTTGAGATTTGTAATGTGGAACAAGCAAGGGAAGTCCCAGCATTCTTTCACAAATTGATACTTTTCCAGCGAATGCTTCCTTTCATCTCAAAAAGCAAGAAAGCAGCTGAAAGGCCAGAAGACCTCTAGATCATCTGCATCTCTTACAAAAACATCCAATATAGCCAAGCTGAGACAACCTAAGAAGCCCAGGTTTATTCAGTATTGAGAAGATGAATGGCAAAACCTTACTCTGGTCTGCAGCTTTGTAATCAGAGAGTACAGAGAATCCGGAGCCAGACTCTTCCTGGAGGTGCAGAGCAGAAGGACATGAGGCAGTGGACAGTGCAGCTTAGGAAACCCAGCTGGAGAAGATGTTTTCACCATGATGACGGTCGAGAACTGAGTGAGAGTCCAGAGAGGTGGTGGCATCTCCATTCTCAGAGACATCCAATATAGCCACGCTGAGACAACCTAAGAAGCCCAGGTTTATTCAGTATTGAGAAGATGAATGGCAAAACCTTACTCTGGTCTGCAGCTTTGTAATCAGAGAGTACAGAGAATCCGGAGCCAGACTCTTCCTGGAGGTGCAGAGCAGAAGGACATGAGGCAGTGGACAGTGCAGCTTAGGAAACCCAACTGGAGAAGATGTTTTCACCATGATGACAGTCGAGAACTGAGTTAGAGTCCAGAGAGGTGGTGGCATCTCCATTCTCAGAGACATCCAATATAGCCACGCTGAGACAGCCTAAGAAGCCCAGGTTTATTCAGTATTGAGAAGATGAATGGCAAAACCTTACTCTGGTCTGCAGCTTTGTAATCAGAGAGTACAGAGAAGATGGAGCCAAACTCTTCCTGGAGGTGCAGAGCAGAAGGATGTGAGGCAATGGAGTGCAGCTTAGGAAACCCAACTGGAGAAGATGTTTTCACCATGATGACGGTTGAGAACTGAGTGAGAGTCCAGAGTGGTGCTGGCATCTCAATTCTCAGAGAAAATCAAGGCTCTGTTAGGTAAGGCCCTTGCCTACCTGATCTAGATCAACCTGCTTTGAGCATGATCTTGGACCAAAGACCTCCAGAGTAAGACGAAAAGGTATCACTGGAGAGGTCTCAAAGATACTTAAAGCAAAAAGGAAAACCATATACTTTTCTTTTTGCCCTGTCTCCCCTCCACAGTAGATCCTCTATATCCTGTAGAACTCGCAGGAAGAAAAGCAGGAAACCACCTTCCAAATGCCATTCTGCTTATCAAGAAAAGGATTTGGAGTACTGCTGTAGTCATGAACAATATGTTGTTCTTTTCAAAGTTAAATTGCCTTTCCTTGACATTAAAAGTGCTTTATCCAAATACAGGAATACTGCAGGGGATGAAAAATCGGTTCATTTAGGATCAAAACTTGTAGCTCAGAAATATAAGCTGAAGGTTTTAAGTGATAATCAGTCTAATGATGAAGAATGTTCATCTACATCATAAAGAAAAAAGCCAGTGTGAGCCAGAGCTGAGGGCAGAGAACTTGACCCTGCTCCTGGCAGGGCTGAATTCCCACTGCCCACGGATCTCCAGGACAGAAAAGTTTTGCCATGACACTGAAATAACACACGTGGTGTTGAGATGAGTGTGCATGGAACTGGACAGGCTTCATTAGCCTCCTTACAAGGCTGTGCAGACAGTCACAATCTAATTGCTTTAATTCGCAGAAATTAACTCCCCCTATATATTTTAAAATAATTACCTAGAGAAATGACCATGAAATACATTATTATCCTTAGGCCAGCATTTATAGTACTCCTTAAGACAGTACGTGTGGCAGTCCTGGCTAAGTCCATCTCTCAAACCCTAAAATTAGAGCCCCATCTCTGCTCAGGGCTGCAGCCCACAGTTCAGAGTGAATGCCTGGATAAATATGAACCCACAGCACATCATACCCATCTCCATCTGAAACTTCCTTCTCCAAGTTATTTTTCCATTAGAAAATGAGGGTGACTAGGAATAATCTGATTTATTAATTGAAATCCTGGATCAAGTGCTATGGAGAGAGGAGAGTATGAGGAGTATCTCCCTCTCCCTTTAGCTTGGGGCTACCCAGAGCTGAGGGGTGTCTCCAAAAAACCCCTCAACTTCCATCTACAGTTGAGATCAGCACATGAATCCACATTTTGGAAGTAGGCAAAGCCACCTCCCTGGCAGGATTCCAAAGCTGTGCTTTAACTGGGTGTCAGCACTGTTCCAGCAGTATGGGTGGCACAAGCCATAGCCCTGGAGTTGCTGCCAAGTCCACACTGGGGCCACCCACTGCTATTGAGGACAGCGAAGACTCTTTTTTCCAAGCTACAGAGTCATTGGTGAAAGCCAGGAAAAGCAGGAAATCTAGTCTCTGATCTCGCTTTTACTTTTGGAAAAAGCAAGTCTGAGTAGCACTGCTTGATCAAAAACCTATAAATCAACTTCACGTTTATTGGTCCCAAACCTGATCAATCTTCTGCAACTGCCTTGACATTTCCCACTCCCAAAGCAATCCATATGTTGGGCATTTCAACGCATTTGTTACCCCCTCATGACAAACTGCTCTGCTGGTGGCATTTCCAGACTGCAGACCCCAACAAGGCACCAATCCCGAGGGCTGGAGGCTTTTGGGGGCAGAAGGAAGTGCACCCAAATCATCCAGTGCCTACAAAGTCACAACCAACGAGCAGACTGACAATTAAATTTGTAACACAAGACAGGCACTTTCATCTCCTGGCCACCATGGGACCTCCATCTGCACCCTAGCACAGAAAAAATGCTCCACATTTCTACTGGGAAAACCGAGGCATTTCTGGAGATAATTTTTACATCTTCAACCCGTGAGGTCTTTACTTCTTGGGAAAAAAAAATTGCATCCCCTTTACAGAAAGGTGAGGTAGAAAGAAAGAAGCAGAGCTGAGCTGAGGACCTCCCTCCTGGCGAAGACATCTCCAGAGATCTCTGAAGGAGGAAACAAAACATGACCAGGCAAGTAGAAATGCAAGAACTGCATTTCTTGCGGATTCCTAACGCAAGAACCATTTTATCCCTTGTGGTTAACAAGGCACAACAAGGCTACAAAAATGGAATATAAGCCCCTCAACATTTTAATGTGTGAGAAGAGCAGCAGTAAAGGTCTGGTCTGCAAGCAGAGGAAACTCTGCCAAAGAATTCATGTGCCATATGAAGGCTGTAACATCAATAGCCCCTAAAAACCACAAAGGAAGATGGGAAGGAGAGGGCTTAGCCAAAGCAGCACATTTTAAAGCTGTCATCTTATTATCACTGTGTCATGAGTTGGAACAATATATGTGTTTGAGGCATACTGGAAGCTGTGGGTTTAATTAAATATATTTATGGAGGATGCTTCTGAGGTTTCCAGAGTACTTTTTATAGTCCTAATGCTGTTGAGAAGACAGGAAGTGATATTCATATCAAAGACTGCACCCCGAACACAAACACCAAATTCAATGTGTGTGTTTTAACCACACAACGACCCTGGTTAGGAGTCAAAATAGAGCAAGAAATCAGAATTCATATGGAGTGAAGAGGAAGGGCAAAAGGAGAAAAAAAAAATCCCCACTTAGATCAAGAAGCAAGATAAGGGCTAGGTCCTCCTAGGAACGTAAAGGTCACCATCACCTCCTAACCTGCCATTGGTCTGGCCTTTGACTCAAACCTGCAATAGTTTTACTAAGCATTGCTGCTCTTTTAATCATAGAATCATGAAATTATTTGGGTTGGGAGAGACCTTAAAGATCATCTTGTTCCAACGCCAACATGGGCAGGGACACCTTCCACTATCCCAGGTTGCTCCAAGCCCCGTCCAACCTGGCCTTGGACACTTCCAGGGACAGGGGCAGCCACAGCTTCTCTGGGCACCCTGTGCCAGGGCCTCCCCACCCTCACAGAGAAGAATTCCTTCCTAATATCTCATCTAAATCTATCCCTGTCAGTTTAAAGCCATTCCCTCCTGTTCTATCACTCCGTCCCTCTCCAGCTCTCTTGGAGCCCCTTTAGAACTGGAAGGTGCTCCTAGGTCTCCCTGGAGCCTTCTCTTCTCCGGGCTGAAAAACCTCAACTCTCTCAGCCTCTCCCCATAGCAGAGGTGCTCCAGCCCTCTGAGCATCTTCGTGGCCTCCCCTGGACTCGCTCCAGCAGCTCCACGTCCTCCTTGTGTTGTGGCCCCACAAATGGATGCAGCTCTGCAGGTGGGGTCTCACCAGGGCAGAGCAGAAGGGAAGAATCCCCTCCTTGACCCGTTGGCCACGCTCCTTTTGATGCAGCCCAGGGTATCTCTGGCTAATCTCCAAATTAGTGCTGGCACCCAGGAATTCTCCCTAATACTGAGAAGGGAGTACAAGACTGGGAGGGCCTTGAAAATTTAAGTTATACAAGCCACCTACCTAAGCCATCACCTAAGTGATCAGAGACAAGTTCAGCAGTTAAAATACCTGCTCTCACATCAAAAAGATGCAACCCTAAAAAAGAGCATCAAATGACTAGCTGCAGAGGTTGTTCCAGAGTTAATTCTATACTGAGAGTGAGCAGAAGCACCTTACTTCACATTTTGTTATAAAAGCACAGAATGTAAAACTGGGTCTAGTTATCAAGGTAGAAACAATTAAACCTTGAATGTCCACAAACTCACATTACAAACACATATAATAATTCAGCAAACTAACAGAGCACCATAATGGTGTGAACTGGGAATATACCAAGCTAGTCTGGCATTTTTCTAAAACAAACAAAAATAGTTTAAGAAGGGTATTGGTACAAGATGTTCCCACATCCTTAAATATGCAGCATGTGGAAACTTCTACCAGTCCCAGAAATGGATAAGAGCTTTAATAAGTAATAATCTTAAAGGAAAAATTCAGATTAGCCTAAAAGAAGATGGGCTTACTTGTGATACTAAGGAGAAGAAACTGTTTGAATACATAACAACATTGCTGTTTAAGTGTTTACAATTACATCCTAAAGACTAAAATACTAAAGCTTTGATTTCTTCAATCCTATTTTCCAAGGCAAGCATCCAGTTCCCAGGGTGAGCAGTGTTTATTTTGATTAAAACTGCCACATGGAGTCAATGCTACAAAACCACCACATCAGTTGAGATTGTCAATTGGCAAGCCACAACTTTCTGTTGAGTTTCTACTTCTTCAGAACCGAAGCTAATGCTGAACTTGGGCCAAAAGAGGAGGAAATCAGTCAGAAAAGGACACTGAATGCTGCTTCTGGAGGAAAAAGACAAATATTTTCCAAGAAGGGGCAAGCTACATGCTTGTTAGGACACACATAACAGTCACAGCTTTAAGGTTCAGACAGTAGTTCCCCATCACCTCTTTACCAAGTATTTACACATTTTTCTTTTTTACTGGATTTTTTTCAAGGTAAGGAAGTTACAACCAAGAAACAGCTCCAATAACCCAACTCCTCTAAAAGCCTATAGCAGCTTAGATCTTGGGTTATTTCTGAGTATACAAAGTCTTTACTTGTGCCATTCATCTTTTAGATGAATTAAATGTCACTTGCTCTGCATCTTTTGTGTAAGAGCCTACAATTCAGGGGGCAAAATGCAAGCAGAATTTTAACAGCTGCTGGAAATATCACCGGTTTAACACTGAGTTGGAAATTTAAGGCTAAACAAACATCTTGAGGGTACCATGTTACCTAAATACCAGTCTACTGAGAGCTCCTAAAGGGAAGAAGAGCAAATGCATCAAAGCTGGAAAGCACAAATCATTGGCAGTAGCAAAGAGCTATCTAATAGCGAGGGAAAAAAAATATACATTAACATTTCAAAATGTCCCCTGGGCTTAGCTAATTGCTGTGATCAATTCTGGTTTGCTCACAAAAGCCTGGACAGCTAGCCAGAGGGGGCAAGGAGAGAGCTAGGAATGGGAAATGCAACTTTAATGAGCTTTTAAACAATAAGACAACATGGCAATCCCCAGGGACACGCAGGTGCACTGCAGCCCTGGGGACCATCCTCACGGAGCACAGCTCCCACCTGACAAACAGCGGCCAGGGGACGTGAGCACGCATTGATGGCCCTGTGCCAGCACTGCTGAATTAGAACTACCTCGTTCCTATCAGTCAGCATCAAAACAGGCTCTCCCCAAAGCCAGCAGCACTCCCCTGATTGCAGCCAGCCTCTGAACAAGTGGCTGATTAGACAAGCCAGCAGCAGCCAGGCTTACAGCATTAAAACAATCATCAGGCTGTTCAGGACAAACTTGAATATTTAAAGCCAGGCATCCCATCTCACCTACATTATGCCCAACACATTAAGAGAGAGCTTGTGTATCATCAGATGTCCGTAATCAGAGCAGACAAAGACTATCAGCAGCCCTTGGGTGTTCAGCATGTCACCAAGAGGAACAACTGGCTAGTGAGACCTGCTCTGGGGATGGAAAGGAGCTGCAGAGCCCGTGGGGTAACAGTGCTCCGTCGAGTGATGGACAATGTCTCATTATCAGATGTTGTATGATAATACGATAATTCACCATTGTCCGGAAAGAAAGAACTTCCAACAGCACTTATTAAACAACTCCTAAAATACTGAAATTTATTTGAGGAAATGGCTCACATTGACTGCTGAATTTCCTATGTCCAATAGGCAGGAAAGCTGTGACAGAGTTTTTACAGTATTTAACACACCTTTTAAAAGATGCCATTTCTTCTTTCTGATTGCAGAAGACATACTAAATGCAAGCCACGAACCACCCCAGAGTAAACCTCACCATGCCTGCAGATAGATCCCATGCCTTTACAGCACTTGGCTGCTTTGCCAAAAGACAGAGTGAAATTAATGCGCCATTCCCAGACACAGAGACTGACATCTGCCCCACCATATTCCTCTTTAATTTAAAGCAAGCAGAGGGGGTGTAACAGTCCCACCCTTTTCATTAATAACTTCCAGTAGCTCTAACAGACATCTGCCTACACAATTATTTTTCCTGTTTTATACAAACAGATGCAGTTTTTTGAGACGTGAAAGGAAGACCGCACATAAATTAAAACGTGCAAAAAGGGACACCTTCAGAGGTTTGCATTGCCAGGGCACTCTAGTAACAAGCAAATTTAATAGTTCCTACATGCTCTCATACAGCAACAGGAGCACTAATGAAGTAACCAAAACATCAGACTAAATGCTTAAAGATTGCTGCAAGTCATCTCACAATAATTAATAAAGACTTCTTCGAAGCATTATGCTTTGACTTGAGAAAGATGCGATGACAGAGAAACTGTGTAAATGAAGCTTCCTCTAAATAACCTCTGCAGAAGTAGCTATTTATGGTCGAGGGCCTTCCAGAGTTTGCTTCAGAGCTTAAATGTATTTGTGTCCAACGGAATTTGCTGAATCCCTTTTTGGTCTCACAGACTCCTCCTAACATCCTCTAGACCTGCAACAGAATGAGTTACTCCTTTTGCTCTGCACCTGGCATATGCTCCTTCCATTTGATGTCCCCTAGTTCTTGCTTCAGAAGAAAGAGTAAACCTCTCATCTTTCTAATCACACAGCCCTCTCTCAGTTCTCTTATTCAAGGCTGAATAGTGCTAATGAACACAATCACACCAAAGCCATTCTGCACCTTCATTCATCCTCACTGTCCTCCTTTGCACCTTTCCCAGCTTTGTCCAAGCCTCTTGAAGCAGGATACGCAGGTGGGGAAGAGCAACACCAGAACTACACACAACTGGTCTGATTAAAAAACACCATCTTCTTCCAGCAGCCTTGCTTCCACATTTTCACTTTTCCAACCCCTCAGCCAGCTGTGTCTCTCTCAGGTACAAAGGAAAGGATTGTGCATCAAGGCCAGCTCCTACTCAAAGTTCAGGTGTATTTACACAAGCATTCACCCACCACGGTGTAGTGAATGCTTCACTACAACCTGACATGCAACACAATGCCCAAGAAGAAACACACGGACATTCGACACAAAATGCTGGCAGACAAAGAAAAAAATAAGACCAGCTGTAGATAAAACCAGGAAGGACTTATTTGGTACCCATTCTTGTCGTGTTATGAGCTTCTGAGGGTCTCAATCAATCATTTGAGTGTGCTGTCCTTGATAAAACATCAGCCAAAACTGTGAAAATAATATGCAAGAAAGTTGCTATAGTTTCTTGATCTTAATTTCCACAGTTGGGTAACTATTATAGCAACATTTTGTTCCTTCACAGGGATGCGAGAGACGACTTGCATAAAATTCAGCTCAGTAAGATTAATAATCAAAGCGATAAATCAACACAGAGCAAGAAGACAGAATGCTGAACCCACTTTGAGTCCTCCTGTTCAGTCAATCAAAAGAAAATGAAGCACACAGATTTTGTTAATTATTCACAGGCTCCCCATACACACACCTTGAACATTCAGCACAAGGCACTTAGGCATCAATACAAAGCACTTAGGCATTACCAAGCTGCAGCATCTTCCCAAGTCTACCATTACACTTCCAAGTGGAATTCTTGTCTTTTCTGAAACAATTTAGTCTGGCATATAAAATGAACAACATTCGGAGGTATCAAAGAAAATATGTATTCAAATAACCGGCACAGCACAACATGAAGTGACTCCACTGAACACATCTCCATGTCTCAAGTGCAATAAGCCTGGATCTTTCCATAAAGTGTTGCTGGTGCGTGCACAGAGCAAGGAGAATTCAAGGACAAGGCAGACAGAGGCAGGCTCAGGGTGGGAGGCAATGTAGAAGTCTGCAGTCAGCTTACTGTAAAGCTCAAGGAATAGAATATATATATATATTCCATGCATTTTTCCATCTTTGAGATTATTGTGGTTATATATCTATATAACCACATATATAATATATACATATTATATATATTATATTTTTATATATAATATAGATTTTTTATATATATTTTTTATATATATAACCACAATAATAAATGCAGCAGCAACTGCTACATTTAATGCATGGTTAGTACAAAGAAAGTATATTCCTTTTCAGGTGTTTACTAGCTATACAGTCAGGTAACTCTCCCAGTCCCTAACAAGCTTTTCCTTTTCCTAAAACCTGCTCCTCTGTTACTTCTGTGACTGCTGTTCCAACTCCTCAGTTTCCAGGGAGATGAGAGAAGATCTATAACAAAAGACACATCAAAAAGAAAAACAAACTCCAATTTCAGCCCACACGAACGTCATCCTCTCAATCTACCTGTGCCTGGAATCCAGCTGCCATTAAATGATTCCCTACCTCCTCTTTCTTTAGGATTGATAACAAGAAGAGTGCAATGGATGCTTTCACATTTTGCTTGCAAAAACAAAACTGAAGGGAGAAAGCCAAGACACTCACTCAATTCTTTGCCACAAAACAGGAAATCCAAACATTTAGCACACTTAATGGTAAAGAGATTTTTGCTCCTATGTCAATTCTTACAAGAGTGCTGTCCTAGCAGATCGTATTCATGCAAGCATTCATGTGGAAAGACTCTCTGAAAGGCATTTGTGGCTGCAAAGGACAAGACTACTCACACCTCTCCCTAATTCCTTTCATAAAACTACCTCCAGTATCATGAGCAGTTCTTGGAATTATTAGAATCACAGCACCAAAGAATCCTAGAATGGTTTGGGTTGGAAGGGACCTCAAAGACCATCGGGTCTCCCAGCCTGACCCCAGAGCAGAGGTGCTGCTGCCCTCAGATGTCCTTTCCTTCTCAGTGACAGAAGGTTCACATGCCAGTCTGTAACACAACAGAGCTTATTTCCCTCATTCCCTCTCTTGGGTTATCAGCTGCAAAATTTTACAACATCTGGAGTCGGAGTTGAAGTCTCTTCACTTTACAGCATTAATTGCTTTTGGTTGCTGGAGCAGTTAGATGCAGTCATCCTCTTCTACAACCAGTAATAAAATAAATAAGAATCTCTGTGGCCTCAAGCAGTCATCAAACATGATCTGCCTTCCTACCTCCCAGCTGGGAGAAAGATTCAAATAAAGGCATTCGAGGTTCCTATGTTCCAAACTGAAAAACATTAAAACTATGAAGTGACAGGAAAGCAACAACATTAGATCCCTTTTATTTCTTTTAAATAACTCCTACTCCAGCTATTCTGAACCTTTCAGCCAGCTCCCAGCGAGCACGCCCACAAAGCACAGAGGAATGCAAGTCTAAGGATTCCCATGCCAGGTATCTTACAGTTTTACTGAAAGAAAGAGGACTGTTTTCTGACTAATCCAAGTTGTCCTGTTATTTGGGTTTATCCTTGACTACCCTTCTGCCCTCTGACAGTATCAGAAGGTTTATACACCAAGGACATCGATCACATCCATACAGACATGAACACACACACACATTTTCTTCCAAAGAACGCAATGGGTTAAATCTTTAAACATATTTAAACCCACTGCTAAGGTCATCCCTGCTATGTCTTCACCAACAAAGCCTGCATTTTCTAGGAACACAGCCAAACAGAAGGATATGTTCCTTCACTGTTTTCCAATAGTTCTTAGAAAGGCGTTTCCCTATTCCTGAAGGTGGCTTCCACAAAATCTCTCCCATTCTGACTGGGGGTTTCTTTGATGAGTATTTGGAAAACATGATCACCCTGAAATAATAATTAATAGTGATGCTTGCTAGCATTGGGCAGACTTGTTTCTTAAGGTATTTCCTCTGTTTCTTTTCCCAGTGAAAGTTACTTACTCCATTGGGAATTCCCCATTCCCAGCCCCTTCCGGTGTTCTGGAGCCAAAAGACTGTGATCCAGAAATAAGCTTTGTTTGCACATGACTTGGAGGCATCATGTGGGTATCAATTTCACATCTGCTTTTACATGAGGTTTGGGTGACAGCTGTATCAACAGTGATGGGATATCCTGGCCTTGGACATATTTACAATTACGTGTAACACATTTTGCTGAGAACTTCACTTTTCCAGGTCAAGAGGAGAGCTGACAGTTTTAACTAAGGGATCCTTGTGTCGAGTTCAGGCTGTCTGAAAAGACGTTGTTCCAAAGGCAATCAATCACCAGCAGGATGTTTCAGGAACTCTCCACAACAGACACAGAAACATGCCATGTTTCCCAGAGCACTCTCCCCTCCACCCCAGAAAACCTGCTCAAGTAGAACGAAGATTCATTTGTCCAGGAGTTGCAGCCAAACGTGTGGGATGCTTCCCACAAACGCTGAACTCACCACTTGTTCTACTGCCCACGTGCATTGATGATACACAGAAGATCTGATGCATCCTGAACAAGCAAAGCCTGAAGTTCTGGACACAAGTGTGGATACTCATTTCTGCCTTGAATTACATCAGCCAGAGCAGAGGTAGGAGAAGCTGGAAGAAGCTCTTATCAAAATGAAGGAAGTCCTAAAGCAAGTGGGAAAACACACACTTTTTCTCAGGATAAATCAGACAGCATCTGTGTTAGATCCCATCTCCAACATCATTCCATCCTGGCTTTCTGGGAACATGATGGAAGTCCATCATGATACTCTCAAAGGTGATTTCAAAGGAAAAAAGACTAGGAAATTTTGAGGACCCTCTTCCATGCCCTGTGGAAGCCCTCAGGAGCTCGGTACTGCGAGCTGGATCTGAGCCCCTTCACCTTACACTTTACTAAAAGATATTTATGAAGAAATGCCTGGTGACAGTCTGCTTCCAAAGGTCACAGTCTAACATTGTTTCTGGATGTCCCTATAACCTTTCCTCCCCCGTTTTTAGAGTAAAAAGTCTTTTTATGCCAAGATATTGGTAACTCAGGCTTGACAAAATTACTTAAAGATCCTCAAAGTCACCTCCTCACTGCCTACCCATCAAACCTGGGTGTCAGGCACAATCTGCAAAGGGAACTGTGCCTGCTGTTATGCTGGAACAATAAACACAGAGTTTTGAAACCCAGCACACTCTGCAGGGTCTCCCTACACCTACATCCTTCCAGTCTTCACACCGCCACGTGTGTGGCCCACAGACACTGAGATGATGTAAATAACAGCTCTGTTGGCCTCAGTAAGTTGCACCATGAATAAGGCTCAGTGACTCAAGGCTGAGCAGCACTTGATTCAATAGTCATGGAGAAACAGAACAAGAAGTGAGACATCGCTTTTCCATCCATACCTAAAAGCTGTGCCCCTCATCTGCCCACAAAGGACAGCTGAAGGACAGCAAAATCTGCTGCCAGGGCTTCATTACAGCCAAATCCCTTGGACATTCCATCTCCCTTGGACATTCCATCTCCATCCCTCCAGTCTCACAGATTTAAGAAACTCAAACTTAGGGAGTTCCTTTTGGCAGCTATATTCGCTTGTTCCTAAAGTAAAGATCTAAAAGCTTTTAGGGAAATCTTTTCCACAGCCATAAAGAGTCAAGATGTGCTTCACGACACAGCTGTTCCCATCTTACTGTGGAGGACAAAAATTAGAAAAATTTCACAAAACTGCTGTCTCCCCAAGGGGCTGTACCCATGACCACTGTAACAATGTGCAAAATAACCAACAGCATTCCCACTACAGCCACAACCCATCTCCAGTCCAGTAATAATCACAGAATCCAAGAATGGTTTGGACTGGAAGGGACCTTAAAGATCACCCTGTTCCATGGGCAGGGACACCTTCCTCTATCCCAGGTTGCTCCGAGCCCCGTCCAACCTGGCTTTGGACACTTTGAGAGATGAGGCAGCCACAGCTTCCCTGGGCAACCTGTGCCAGGAATTCACCACCCTCACAGGGAAGAATCTCTTCTTCAGACCCAGTGACTAAATATTTTCAATTTTCAAAGCCTCCTGCCTCACTTTTCTTCTAGCACAGTACCAAAGACTGACTCAGGTATTCCTGAATCCCTAGATCACAGGATAGGCACCAACAGGCTAGAACAATAAGACACACCATTACCAGGACATCTCAAATATCAATTTCCAACTGCATTGTAAACACAAGCATTGTTAACTTCTGATCCATTTCTGGGCTGAATGCTGTAATTTACCTTCATTTTGGTTATGGAGGTGAGCCAGGCAGCCGCAACAGCATTACAAAATTACACAACTAGCCAAAGCCAGTCTCAGTAATAGCTGTGTCAAAGCTGAGGGCTACAAGACAAACAGCCTGCCTGGAGCTCTTCACATTTAGTGGATCATAAAAGGCATGCTTATACCTGCTACATGCTCCTGTTTCTGCAGGTGGAACTTGGGAATATTATCCCTCCAGTTACTACATGAAAGAGTAACTCAGGGTAATGGTATTCTGGAGAAGCAGTGTCTCCCTGGCTTCCTGTGCCAGCACTTCCGGAGACCAAAGGCACAAAGATGATAAAAAACACCCCTAAACAAGGCTGCAAATTGCATTCATTAGTGAATCTACCATCAAAAGTACAAGCAGAGCAGCTAACTCAGCGTAGCTGTGAGCAAAGAAACCTTAACAGAAATTAAGGCAGCGACCCTCATCCTCTACCAATGTACTTTTTACATTTCTACAAATGTTTTTACCCATGTCCACAGTGCCTCTGCAACACCTGATGGTTAAGGATGCCCTAAAGAAATTCCTGTGTCATAAACACCACGGGCTCAAGACACCAAGAATGTAAACACAGAGCAGGTAAACTCGAAGAACACCACTGCTTGGTTAAAGCACACAGATCTGGGCTCCAGCTGATCATGGTTCATAACCAAATCTCACCAACAGCTTTCACACTTGCTGTTTGCAGGTTTTTGTGGCTGAAAACCACATTGTGCTGCCAAGTCTCAAGGCAACACCTTGATTTAACACAGGTGCAGTCTCCATTCAGCTTCACAGCTGATAGGGAGAACAACAACTTCCATCCATGGCAGAACACGAAGCTCCCCGTGATGAGCTTCGTAACATACAAAGCACAGTGGTATTTTATTTCTGAGAAAATTTACTATAATTAAAGTAAATAGGAGTCAAATATAGAGAACTTTTACTCTGTTCCATCAATTAAGAGAAGGCAAATTACTAGGTGGGAGGCTTAGGTGGACAAACTGGGCAGTTAGAGTTTTGAAGCTGGCACCAGAGACAAGACGGCAACATTACAGGGTCAGAGATGTTCAGAAGTTAAAGACCACATCAGTCCAGGGAAACAACTTTGCAATAAATACACCAGCAGTGATCTCTGCTCTCTATTCACTCACTCAGCCTGGAATTTTACCGGCTGCTTGTCAGAAAGATGCACACATTTTCTAAAGTAGCTCAGCTCACACGACATCATCGTAAGCAAAAGGAAAATTACCTTCTTTTCCACTTTTATTTCACAAGTATTGAAGAAAAATCCTCTAACATTATAAGGAGAATAGTAAGACAAGACAGTTAAATACTGACCAACAAACAGTTCTCAGTTGGAATATTGCATTTATTATTATTCATGTTAACCTGGTTCCTAGAGTATCTTAAGAAAAAAACATAAGTGTGTGTGGATCTTGACATGAGTCTAGAAGGTCACCAACTTCTAAGGGGTAACAATTACAAAATACCATATAGAGTTCTGCAAGACCAGCCAGATGTCCTCAGGCAGTAAGAACAAAACTTCACTAAGCCAGGAGAGGCTCCTCCACATCAGCAACTTTCTGACAGCATCTGGTCTCACGGCATCAGTTCAGAAATGCTGTGTCAGAAACCTCCACAAAATTGGGGAAAAAAGCTCTACGTTTTCTTAATATGCTGCACTGCCACACTAATAATTCTACACTGTGCTGTACTATACACAAAACCACAATTTAATAAAAAAATTACAATTTTTCATCATGGACGCCCATCATATGAACCTCACTTTTTGTTGCTTTAGTGCATGTTGCATTCACTGACCTTTCATCGTATGGGTCAGGGCCATCACCTTAAAAATCCACATCTGAGTAAGTGGGAATGTTTTCTCACCATCATCTGAGGCAGATTCACAACTTGCATCAGATACAGGTCTGGCTTGGGGGGTTACTGCATAAAGGAGTCATGCCAGAATTAACAGCCAGTGCTTGAAAAGGGGAAAAATGTCTACAAAATGTTTGACTTATCTGCTTAAGCAAAGTCTCTACACCTTATTTGTTCTTTGCTCCTCTCCTGAGTGAATTGTTTTTAAATCCTGACTGCTAGCACTATTTTATGCCTAGATGCGGTTTTTAAAGAAAGCCACAACCTTGTACCCAAATCCTATTTCATCCTCCAAGTCACACCAGTTCCCTGGAGAATGCACTGCTGCCTCAGAGTCCTCCATTCACTGTTAAACATTTCAGTGTTTTTAAAAGCACGAGTGGCCAGCATAAGTGAGGTCAGGCTCCAGCAACCCATCAGGAAAGCTCAGGAAAGCAGGAGACAAATCTGGGTGAGGCTCACTCATCTGTGTCAGCTCTTTAGAGAAAGAATTCTCCTTGTAAAATACAATGTACTTTTATTCTGTGAGAGCATTTGCAAGGTTGGAACAAGAAAAATAAAAAATAAAGAAAACCGTGAAGAAGAAATAAATGGGGGAGATGGAAAACTTCAGATAACCCTAATAGGCCTCCCACAAAATGTCTTGATTTCTACTTCAGAGACCTCCTCTTAACTACTACAGGAAAATCAACTTTGCAGAATAATCCAAGCTCCACTTCATGAAGTTTAAAGTTGTTTATTATGTTGTGTTAGACCTGAAAAAGAAATGCTTGCAAAACTATGTTACAAAATCATCTGCTATGTGAAAAACTAAAATGGGATCTTCCTGAAAAAAATCCTCATTGGGCAGATTTCTCCAAATGAGGTCTCTTTTTGACCAAAGCCAAACCTAACTGAGACACAACACACCTTGTATCACCAGTGACATCTCTTTAGGGAAATGTAAGAATCTACAGGTGGTGACCATGCACCAATGCTTAACCTGTCAGCAAATCTCAATTTCAACAACCCATTTCCTTGCTAATGAAGCTGCTTCTGTGCTGTTAGAAATCAATCAGTGCAGCAATTAGCAGGTCAGGTGTAGGTAACAGGAAGGCAGACACATCTGAAGATAAGGCAGTATGTGGCTACTGAACAAATCAGCTGTTCAAGGGTCTGAATGAGCCAGGCTTTATGCTCAGAATGTGTGACCATTTCAGCCCAGTTTCTGCACATCTGCCTCCCAGTGATACCTCTTTTACCCCTTGCCCCAAAGTTTTATCAGCACCTTCCTCAAATAAGCCAAGGAAGTAGGCAGACAGGAGAGAATGAAACTCCCTGGAAGCCTGTTTAGACATGTTTCCACCTTAAAGGCACTTGTAAAGAAAAAACTTGGGTCTGAGCTTGTACTGGTCTTGGACACCAAAATCACCACTTGAGAAAAATGGGAGAAAAAAAAAAAAAAAAAAAAATCTCAGTTCCAGAGCTCAGGAAACAGCTCACTCCCAAAACAAGGATTTTTTTTATTTTTTTTTTTTTAAGAGTTGTGTAGTAATCTATCAATATTTAGAAGCTGGAGAGTAATGGGTACATGGCCAGATTCAAACACACACATTCCATCATGTGACAGACGCACAAGGAGGCCACCCAAACCCTACTGAGACAGTGACAGCTGAAGTACATCAACAATTGGGTATCATCAGCCTAGCCAGTTACTAGGTTTTGCTAATAAGACACCCAGAGTGACTCGAGTTCAGGAAGGGCAGCATAAGGCACCACATCCAAAGGCACAGGCGAGTGGAAATAATCGCTCGTGACAAGACAGCACAGCGGAAAGCCACGAGTCAGGTAGGTTTCCATGATGGAATAAAGCTATCCGATAGCAGGGGTGGTGACCAAGCCAGTACACGAAAATAACACACCAAGGCTCCAAAACAGATTGCAGCTCCTTGCCTCTTAGCACCTGAGAAACATGAAGTGCTGAACCTCGAGCAAAACAATCCGAAGCTTCTTACAATGTCTGAACAAAGGAGCGCCAAGGGTTGAGAGAAATTCTTGTCTATTTATTTCAGGTACATGGGGTCTTACTGCTATCAAATAATCTCAAAAATGGCAACAGAGGTGAAACTTAGGGTAGATCTTCATACCACAGCACAGGGTTTCCCCTCGTCCTTTTCTTTCAGTGCAGTTAACATCAGTATTTCCTACCTAGAGTAGCAATCTTCTCTCCAAGCAGGATAGCTAAGGCAAAGACACTTCTTGTACTTTAACAGTATTTGGCACAATTGTTTCTTGGTTTTCCAGAAGTTACTGAAGAAGGTGCTTTGCTGATCACCAGAATTATTCAGACACTGTAGGCTAGAAAAGACCAATTTTCAAATAATCCTTTTTGACAGAAATACATTTCAAGCTATCTTGCATTACCCACCCAATCCAAATGATCAGCCAAGTAGAGAGGTTTTGTTTAAAAAGAGTTACGAGATTTCACTACCTTGTGCAATATTGTACGTATGCTAAAAACCCATCACTGCAAATGTTATAACAGAGAGGATATGTTCTCATTATTTCAGCAGCTCTTAAGTCTCAAATGAGCACAGAGATTAACTGGAGATCATGTCAGCAGCTCTCCTTAACTTGCCTACAGATAGATAAAACAGCTGATTACTCACTGCCATGGGCCTGAAACAAATCACCAGCTATAAATCAAAATAAATACTGGTTCGATTCCTTCTATTTTTCAATGAATAGCAATCTGTTTTTCTCTCACCGTTCTAATTTAAGCTACTCCAGTTTCTGATGTCTCAAAAAAACCCATCAAACAATACATGTTAAAGTTAGAAAAGGCATCCCATTTAATTATGATGTTGTGGCAGTGTGAGCTTCAAAACAGAAAGAGGAGTGACCTCAGGAGATGTTCATCTAAAATAAGATGAAAGTTGCTGTGAGAATACATTCCAGCTTCTAAAGATGTCTAATTTCTATGTAGGAATCAAATTTAGAATTAAAGTTCCTTGTGTTTGAAACTGCACTAAATAATAAGTTCCAAACTCTCATGTGATGAAAAGCCTGTGGATCTGCCTGCACCAGACCTATGACCAAATATTCCTCTTTGAGCAAGGTTTTTGGTTATTTTAAACTCATCTTTCAGTGAAAGATGATCCAATTGCTAGTAGAAAATTAACAGTTTTACTGTTTTATCACAGAGAATTCTCACATGGGCCAAACTTTAAGAAAGTTAAGAGATTCCTGGTCTCTGTAGCCAATACAAGTCACGTGTTTGAAGCGTGAACAAAGTCCCTTCAGTTGTAATTGTGCAGAACACAGGAAAAAATCCCAGATTTTTCTGGGCTGGGAAAGAGTCTATGCATTCCTCAAATAACATTTTTATGGAAGCCAAACAATTTTTTTAAATGCCACACAAAACCTTTCAGGCTGCCATCCACGTCACTCTTCTCCCTCCTCTCAAGCAAGGAGTTCAACTTGTTTGCAAATGTACAACAGAAGCTTAGCACCAGCCAAGTACCTTGGAGGGTTTTTGCCAAAAAACTGCCCACAACCCTAATAGAAAACTCAACTGTTTCATGTCGACCTGAAAGCATCTTAAAAGACCCGACATCCTCTTCTCAATGGTAACATAAGTTCTAAAAAACTCACCTAGAAAGAGTCTATGCATTCCTCAAAGAACATTTTGATGGAAGCCAAACAATTTTTTTTAATGCCTTTCAGGCTGCCATCCACGTCACTCTTCTCAAGCAAGGAGTTCAACTTGTTTGCAAACGTACAACAGAAGCTTAGCACCAGCCAAGTACCTTGGAGGGTTTTTGCCAAAAAACTGCCCACAACCCTAATAGAAAACTCAACTGTTTCATGTCGACCTGAAAGCATCTTAAAAGACCCGACATCCTCTTCTCAATGG
>VWPU01006623.1:26074-55018 GCA_013398955.1 Callaeas wilsoni
CTTCATCCACGCCACTCTTCTCCCTCCTCTCAAGCAAGGAGTTCAACTTGTTTGCAAATGTACAACAGAAGCTTAGCACCAGCCAAGTACCTTGGAGGGTTTTTGCCAAAAAACTGCCCACAACCCTAATAGAAAACTCAACTGTTTCATGTCGACCTGAAAGCATCTTAAAAGACCCGACATCCTCTTCTCAATGGAAACATGAGTTCCAAAAAACTCACTTTGGCTGCAAGAGTGGTCGTAAGACAAAAACCTCACCATTTGCTGGCCCACACTCACCCACATGAAGCTGATGGAACCCTGGAGAGATTTCCACCAGACCCAGTTTATCATTAGCTTGCCTAAAAGCCATGGGAAACCAGTGATTTGAGAAAAGGGAACCCTGGAATTAATGATACTGATATTATTAAATATACGTAATGAACATGCAGTTCCCTCCTACATCTGAGTAGCGTGTTCTGGGGGCATAAATAAGAATTTATTCTCCTAGGAGTACTCTCTGCTGTGTGCACAGATTCTAGGGGTAGAGAAATACCAGCACAGGGTGAAACTGGGACTGAAGGAGCCGAGCTACAGTTGCAGAGGTCCAAAGAACCAAACCATCAGACTTGCTCAAAGCCTGGGTCACAAAACCACAGCCCCAGTCTTCAGCTAGGTTCAAGTGGCATAAGAATGCCAGCATTTGTGGCAGCACAAAACTCAATTTCCACAATTCAGTCTGTTAAAATGCATAGTTTTAAGCAGTTTCATAGTAGTAACAAAGATTATTGGAAGAAATGCAAAAGTAACCAATAACTGAATTGAGAGAACACTGCTTCTAACCCTCAAACCTATTCCCTCCACATCCCAAAACACCAGGTCTGCAAGTGAATCCTCAAGCCTGGATTGCAGAGATAAGAAACTTGGGCAAATGGATGAACATCACAAAATTAACTTGTTTGAAGACAGTAAAGCAAAAAACCACAGGACTGAGGGAAGCATTTTTCTTTCTTTGAATGCTCCTATCTGAAGGCTGCTGAAACAGATAACGGATGGCTTGCATTGGACAAATGATATTTAACATCCATTGAAGCTGGAGCTCTATAAGGAAGTTTCAAGAAGTTTCCTGGAAGTTAAGGGACCAAAAGCATCCCAGGAACATCAGAGTGTTTCAAACAGAGTATTGTAAAGCAGCATGAGGCTTGCTGCCATGGCAAGAGCAGATCTCTGTCCTCGTGGATGTCCAAGCACTTACAGTACTGACAGCACCAGCAGCACTTCGAGGAGAGATTTATTGAGTTTTGAAGTAACTCAGAGCTTTGCCATTACTCTAATGAGAATTCACCACTACTGCACACCCTAAATAGCATCTGCCATAAAACAAAGTCTTCCCGCAGTAAAGGATTTTAAAAAGTTAATATGCAAATCATATCCTTTTGTCTAAGCCTGACATGTTATAACAGCGAGGGTTTGTGTTTGGTGGGGGTTTTTTGTTTGGTTTGTTGCTTGGTTTTGGTTTTATTTAGCTGGATCTTGAGTTCACAAGGCTTTTTTAGAAGAGAAGGTCAGTGTCTTGCTCTCAATTGACTCTAATGAAAACATACTGAGACTGTGAGTAAATGTTGCCAGAAGTCTTTCTCCCCTAATTAGTTCCTAAAATCAACTGAACAGCATCAATAATACCCTGCAGATTTAAACAAGAAACATCAATTTACAAGATGCAAACAACCACTTTTGATACAATTAGGAACATGAAGATAATCACATACTTCTCTAACCATAAGGCATGGGATCTTATCCATCATTTTGGAGATCAGCATTGCCTTCCATCAATATTTTGGTCACTGCAGTCATCTTAACCTTCAGTATTATTCTCCATGAAGTTCAAACACTGTCTATCCTTTTAGGCACATTATATTTTTACTTTAAGTAGGTATTTACGTTACTCCTGTAAAAGAGTGGTGGAAAAGAGGTTCTGTAAAATTAGTCTGTAGCTCTCACTGACATTTTGCCTAGGTTTTGAAGGACTGCCTTCAGTCAGCAAGTCCAGCTGGGCACTTATTTCCACTGTACTGGAGTCACTCAAATCACGGTCACATGAAACCCGTGGTTCATCTGAAACATTGCCTGTGCTTGTTTTTCCCTCATCTTTATTTTCCAAACCCAGTGAACTGTATGACAAACAGTTTAAATAAACAAGTTTTAAATGAGTTCTCCTATGGATCAACCTGACATGAGGCCAAGGCTATACAGGATGATGATGCACCGATTTTTCCCTTTCCAGATCATGCCTTCCTCCCTCCTCCTTAATAACTTTAATAGCATTAATGACATACTCAAGTCAGTCAACAACCAACGAGCAAGAGAGGCAGCATTATTACAAGTTTTATCAATAATTAAATATTTTCATTGGTGAGGGAGCCATTCTTACCCCACTGCCATCCATGTGCATCTACCTCAGTACTGAGCAGTTAACAGAGCGAGAGTTTAACAATTAGCACAGGGTCACGGCATGTTAATGGATTTTACTGCAGGCTACATATATTGGTCTTTGGAAAGATTAATGGCTGAAAACTGCATTAATTAATCATCTTAACAAGCCTGATTGTTTCTCTAAAGGAAATGCAAGAAAACCAGTTCTTCCTTACAGCTGGAGAATGCGTGCTGTCTTCCACATGCCTGCCGGTATTGTTCAAGTATCCCGTGGTTACTGAGCCACCACAACACAGGGCTGGCTCCAGAACCCTACAGCCCCCAACAGCGGCGTTTTTCCTAGGAACGCTCTGCCTTTGTGAGAAATGTCACTGGGGACTCCCCTATCCCGGGGTGGCAAGCAGAAGGAAAGCAACAGAAATACGAGCCACGAGTGGTGGTGGTTCAGTGTTTGGTTCTCGGATCTGATCCGCTCGTAAAGCTCTCATTTCCTACTAATTCCAATGGAACCGGTTCTGTTGCTCCCTGTGGAGCATTCCAAGCTCCAAATGATCGCTTCCAGATGCAGTAACAGAAAATTACTCTCAGGTTCAATTTTAGGTTTATTTTCAGTTTACAGCTGTATCAACAAGATAACTTCTCCCTCCTCACTCAGACACAAAAGGCAACCTTCCAACGAGCACTTTCAAGAGACATGCTTGATACTACAATTAATTTATAACAGACACTAAAACTCCATTTGGGCAAATGTAAACAAACTCTGTGGTGCCAGCGTGACTTTCTTTCAGCACTTGGTGACAAAGCACAGGTGAAGCCACTTACCAGCCAAGTCTCAGAGAATTTACTCCACTGCTCAGTGAAAACCCATGAGCAGCCAAACTCCTGCAGGATGACCAAGACAAACCAGCAGATGCAACTTCTCCCAAGAAGCTGGTTTTTCTCTGCTCCTGACATTATGGCTTTTGTTAGATGCATTGCTTCTCTTCTACCTTGAAAAACTTAAACTTTTGTTATTCTTGTTTCCAGCTACTGATGTTTTACCCCTCCTGAATGCAAAGACTCAGGTTGACTGCTCTTTAAAATACACTTTAACAAATTACCACCTCCTTTTAGCATTGCTCCAACTTACCTCCATTAATGAAATTAACTCATTTTAGCTCACCTTTCTGACATAAAATGTTGGAAGAGGCCTACAAGGCAGCCTTATCTACACGTCCACCTCAGAGAAGCCACCTGCAACAGAGATGTCAGAAGCTGCCCGCAGTTTGAATTTCAAATGCCATCCGTATCAGCCTACATCAATCACAGGAAAATATAGATCTGTTTGCTTGACTGGGAAAAGATTTCTGCCTTTGTAGGTGTAAAAAAAAATTTCTTAAAAACTGTCTCTATTGATTTTAACAATGGAACACCAACGAACCAAATCCCCCATTAACACTTGGGAGAAAATCCTGTGCCAAGTCTTTTAGCCCTTCAAATAAGTATCTGACAAATAAAAATATCCATGTACACTACCCATGTATCACCATCTGACCTATCACTGTATTTTGTTCTTTTTTTTCCCCCCTAACATTTTTAACAGTCACATCATCTAAGGACAAGCCTTCATTTCTCTTCTCAGTCTCTTCTCCCAGGTAACAAGTGACAGGATGGGAGAAAAAGGCTCAGCTAGAGGAGGTTTACATTGGATATTACGAAAAACTTCTTCACTGAAAGGCTGGTCAGGCTTTGGAACAGGGAAGTGCTGGAATCACCATCACTGGAAGTGCTCAAAAAACGTGTGGATGTGGCACCTGGGGACCTGGTTTAGTGGTGAACATGATTCACGGTTGGACTCAGGGATCTCAGAGGTCTTTTCCAACCTTAATGATCCCGTGTTTCTGCAACTGAGGCCAGGTACCGTGTGTTTGTCATTATATCTACTTGCCCTGAAGCACACAGGCATGCCTTAGAAGTCACGTAATTAGAACAGTTAATGAATGATTTTAACATTGCAAGTCCTTAAGGGTCCTGGAAATTCAACCAGGTTTCATGAATTTCCAACTAGGTATGAGGAAGTAATGCATTAAAAAAAAATCTAGATGATTAAAGTTCCTTCCATAGGATAAATTTACTCATTATAAGAAACCACACTTCCAAGTTATTCAAATGAAGTACCAGCATCACCAGGGAATGCTCCAACACACTTTCATACACAAACAGCAAGAACAGAGAGAAGTCACAGATTTCTTTTAAATCCTCAAGCTCCTACTCTGATAAAGTTTTCTGTGCCACACAGCTGATTAAAGCTAAACACGGAGTCCAAATCAAACGAACACCACCTCTCCCCCAACAGGCAATGCTTGAAAGATGTAAAGTGGAACGTTAAACAGGTTAAATATAAAAAATTAAAATGCTAATACACAGTGCAAGGTCTGAAATTCCATCAGACCCATGGCAGAGCAGGAGATGCAAAACTCACACGTCTCACACCATTGGTGACGGGCATAAAGCTGCAAAGGACAAACTCTAATCAGAACATCACATCCTCACTCTCTGCCAGTACCAGTTGCCAGGGAAAATTAAAATGAAGTTCATTATAAGTAAATTTTGACACCAGAACCAGCCACAGCAGTGGATCAAGGGATGAGGTGCAACCTGGCTGTTATTGAAGAGGTCCAGTTCACAGCTGGAATGGGAACGAGTGGCACAAGATGCTCACAAAACTCACTGAGTCCAATCACTACACTGAAAGGATCATTTCAGGGGAAAAGACACAAAGGGGAAAGCTCAGGAGAGTGCAGCTTGTGGAAAACAGAAAACACACAGTGGCTTAACTGAGCAAGTGCCACGGAAGGTGATTTGGAAGCAAAAATAATTTGAGAACAAGCTCCAAGTTGCTCAGGACCCACCACCAAATCTCTTTGTGCTTCTCAATTGTGGCAAACATCATAAGCCACTTTCTGCAGCCTTGACCTACGCTGTTCATGGTTTCTAGGAGAATATTCATGTACTCCTTCAGTGGCTTCATTTACAGGCAATGGGATAAGGATGATGTCCAACGAGGCACACAAAGTCTGCCTTGATAATCCTACAGAGTCATACCCACACTTTCAACAGTGCTTCCATAAAATTCCACAAGAAATGATACAAGAAACAGTCCATGCACCAAACCAGCTAATTTAACTTCAGAGGCAGGGCAGGACAGACCTTACCCCCAGAACTGAGAGTTTTCCACAGGAGATAAGCGAGTCAAGATACCTTTAAGGTAGTCTGTCAGGCCTGTTTTAACCAAACCAAGGAAAAAATGTCACATATCAACAATGGAGAGCAGTAAAGGCTCTGAGCTTACTCACATTGTCTAACTCCCCGTAAGAAAGTGAGTCACAGTCCCAACAATTTTACAAGATTTAGCGAACACAAGGAGCAACACAGCTCAGGACCATCAATCGTGGTTTTCCCCCTTTCCTAGTGTCATGCCTTCTGCAGGAATTCACTCCTTGCCCAGAAAGCAAAGCAGTTTTCTGCTTCTTCCTCCTCCTCCTCCACTCCCTGACAGCAGCACGTAATCCAAGTTCAAATGCTAGCACTGAAATTTTACAGCGTACACAAGTGTCTTCGGTTACCAGCTACTAAATTAGGTACCCGAAAAATATAAAAGAAATATTGTAATCGATAAAAATAAGACACAGGCAGACTCAAAATGAGCTTGTCAAAGAATCAGACACCAAATCCTATTCCGGACGTAAAATTCCTTGCTATGCAGTAAGAAGAAAGCTGTAATAAAAATAAAATGACAAGGAAAAGCTATTACGCAAAATCTGCCTCTAAAAATGATCCTATATCACAAATGCTACTTGTACTTTGTGAATGTAACCAATTTGACAGGAGCAGTAACTGGAAACAGATTGTAGTAGACACGCTGATGTATTTCCACTCTTGATTTAACAGGGAACTCTGACTTTTTACTGGTTCCTAACTTGAAATAAAACAACAACGAAAGAGAAGAGATAAGAATTCACTGTGCATGAAGAGGAGGCCACAGCTCACAGCAGCTGCTTGAGTTCTTCCACTGGCTCTTTCTGGACAGGGACAGTGGCATTTCCAGACAGAATTCCAAAAACACTAGATCAAAGTTGGTGCTGTTTATTTATTCATTTTATTACTTAATGGGTCACCGAAACTTTAAGACTTCCATAAACTTCAATTCAACCCACAAAAACTAGGTTTTTTGGAAATAATTTTAAATGCTTAAGTGCAGAATGTGAAAAAATTTATTTGTTCTAAAAGCTATTTCTTTTTACATTAAGATGATTATATGGGCTCATATCAAGTAGTTACTATGCATAGAGGTGCACTTTGGATGAATAAAAAGCAGTATTAAAGAGAAAACAAAAGGACTGCCTTTGAATAGGGCTACCTAAATAAATGCCATTTAGGTGAGAATATCTGGCGAATTAAAAAAGCAGAAATGTATGGGGGGAAAAGACAACCTGACTTCTCACCTAGAGCACAAAAGGCAAGTGTAAGCCATGACATATTGCTAATTTCCTATCCTTCTCCAGGTCTAGGATAAAGATGCTGCTTTAGAAGACAGACATAAGAGTATCCAAGCAGGTTTTAATTCAGACTATTAATATGTGCATGCAAACCAAAACCCCTCTTTCTAAGAAAAGTGTTTGGAAAACTCACGCCCACAAAGGATGCCCTGCATTTCTTACAGCTTGGTGAAGACAAACTTTGCACTGCATATGGAACTATGTGCGATGCAGCTTTCCATCAGAAGTAACCCAGTTGTTTGGGCTTTGAAGAGCAAATATTCCGCTAGAAAGAACAACATCTCTGTTAAAAACGAAACAAAAAACCCAAACCAAATTATTCCCATTATCCTGCCGACAACAAAGCCTGTCAGCCCAGGTAGGCCTGCTTCAGAGCTGCTATTTATCCCCTCCTCACCAGTTTAATTCCACAGGAGCAGCCTAATCCTCGCGCTTTGATCAGCTGCAAAACTGCTTGTTCGGAACAGACGGATGCGCGGAGCCATCACCGCCTGCAGTCACTCATCCCGTGCAGCTCCCAGCCTGGAAGTGAGCACCAGGCAGCACGGAACAGAGCTGCCTTCCTTAATTACAGACCAAGAATATTTGCAAATAAATAGATGTACGGCACGCTTATTAAATAAGCCGTTTCTTATTAGGATCTGAGCAGATAGTTTTTCTCCCACGCACTGAAGGAAAGCCCAGGAGATGAATTTAAGGTTGTTGGATTCTGCCTTCTCTCTGCCTCTCCTCAGGAACAGCTACAGAGCTTTGCAGCCCAAATGGGAAATTTCCTCCCCACCAACAAAAAGTTCCCCCAAGCGTGGTGTGCAAGAGCAGCACCGGATGAAACAGAAAGAACTGGCTCTCAGATGGCACACTCCCTGCTTTGTTTAGATTTCAAATAGCTATTTGAGCCTTTGTTTTCAGTTCAAATAGCCTCTTGTCACCCTCCAACAGGGGAAACCGAAGATCTAGATAAATCAACTTTCCAAGGAAGCTCATGGCAACGTTATGCAATACAGAAAGAATGAGTGTTGCGCAATCCAAGCGCGAGGCAGCTGCGCTCGCTTCCAACACAGCAGAACTGGAGTCGAACTAAAAATCCAGAAGTAGGACTCAGCATCAAAAAATATCAACAATGTCAGTCTTGAAAGATTAAAAACTGTTTGATGACCCAACCCAAGTCTGTATCCAGCGCCTTAAATAGAGAAGTTGTCAACTCTCACCATACGTAACACTCAAGCAACTCAGCATTGCACGTGAAGCACTTCCTTATTTTTGCTGATTTCTGTAAATAAACTTAAAATTGAAAAACAGAGAATGACGAAACACCAGTTCCCAAGCAGTCCAAGATGTATTGCCTTAGCCTAGCCAGTGGACTGGAAGATGTAAAGACAAGAATGGGAAGAGAACTCACAGTGGCAGTTTTCTCCATTCTGTTCCAGCTAACTATTTTCATCTGACAAAAAATAATTAATTAAAAGAATACCACCTCTTTAGGTTACAGTTACAAGGAACTCCTAAAAAATACTGACCTCAGATATTATTCTGAGAGGTTTGGTTTTACTTCCTCTATTTAAAAATCTCCCAACAGCAGAATCACATGAGGACTGCAAGGTCTGACAGACATTTGCAAAAGAACTTAAGGAAGTTGTGAATTTAGCGCTGTGTCCAAACTTCTTCCCCCTCTTTTTTAAAAATTTAGATTATTTCAAGTGGATCCCCTGCAATTAGTATAAAGTGATGATACAGCAACATTACAGTACCAGAAACTGAACACTCCATTCTCGAGACTAGGCTCTCACAAAAAGACCATTTTCAAACTCCAACATGATCTTGGCTGAAGTAACTGCAAAATATTCCGAGAAAAGAGTGCAAGTAAAAAGTTTCACAGAAATCCTGCCTTCTTGCAATGCACAGAATAAATCCCCCTGCGATATTTTAATTTTGCACTTCCAACACAAAATTCAGTATAGGAGTTAACAAAAATAAAGCCTTTTGGGTACTAGAAAACTAAGGCAAACGTGAAGGTAAAATTTGGAAGATACTATTCAGTATTAAAAAAAAAAAAAAAATTTGAAAGCGCACAGTAACAACCATTATCTTGAAGTTTTTGTGCCACTTCCCCTTGCTACAGCAGAGAATCACTCATTTATCTGCTCCTGCATGTGCTGCTTGTCCAGCAAAGGTAACAGAAAAATTGAGAGTTTGGCCAAGAGCCATAACAGCAACTCCCCAAAGGGTTGGCACAGCTGGGAGTTATGCTGGGGAAATTCAGAAGGCAGGAAAAGAATAACAACACAAGCCTTTTTTAACCACTCTGAAAACAGAAACGGTGCACGTAAGTGAAAATCTCAAATACACATTGAACTAATTTTGTACGGAACAGCACACAATGCTGTAAAATTCCTTTTCCTTACTTGATAAAGCTTCCAAACATCTCAGAAAATAATTATCACACGTGAGACCAGCCACCATGAGCCACATGCTACTGCTGAATGCAAAACAAGAGGGGAAAAATAAACCAAAATAAAACGAGAATTGTGGCCAAGGTGGTGAGAGGGTGACAGAGCAGAAACACCTCTTCCCAAACTCACCCCACTGTGACCCCTATATCTCAGTAACCATGAAATCACTCCCAAAATGCATGGACATGGCAAAACCCTCTGGCATGCCCTGCTGACCACACAAGAAGGATTCAATAAAATTACCTCACATGTAGAAGACAGCAGAGTTGCTACAATTAAGGTTTGCTGCCTTTGGTTTCAAACCAGCCAGTTTACACATCCCTGTAGGTTAGGTCAAGAGACCAAAGCCTTGAAGGACTCGTGTTACTACTGAAATGCCAAGCTAAAGGATTTGGCAACTGAGCCTTAATATATTATATTACCAAGAGCAGGGGGAACCTTCTCAGCTGGTGAAGAGCTCCTGCATCAGCAATCCCTGAGTGACAGCTGGGCTGTACCAGCCTCCCTCTCTCCATGCCCCCAGGGAAATGAATTCTCTGCCTGATGACTAATTCATTACTCGGATTTGTGCTTAGGCAAGTCCAAGCCCAGATCGGGCACCTTCCAATGCTGAATTCCTCCTGAGCTGGAAGAACATCTGCTCCATCTCGGCTGCTAACACCACATCAACCCTGCTCAACACCTGGAACTGAACCTGGAGGAGCTGCCTGAAAGCAGAAGAAACTGAAAGGGAAACTGGTACAATTCTAGCTGAGTTTGAGTGCATTTGGATCTCTAAAACAAGAGGGGAAGATTTGAAAGCTCCTTTGCCAGGAGTTTTGGCGCGTTTGGGGCTTGAGTTCAAACTCCTATTTAATGCCACCGGTAGCAAACTAATCTTCCCCTCCAAGACGCCATGGGTGCAGATAACACCAGAGCCAAAGACACCAGCTGGGGGAGAACAGTGCCCTCGTGGCCATGGAAGTGTGAGCCAGGCAGCAGGATCCGAGCCCTGACCAGCTCCTGGCAGGTTGGCTGCACACAGATGAACCCTCCACTTCTCCCCTCGCTGCCCTCCTCGGTCCTTCCCTTTCCGAGGCCTCACCACAAAAAGGACATCTGCTGAAGAGAACAGCAATAAAGCTGTGGCAGGCTCCCTGTTGCTGATATATTGCTAAAATTCACACCTGATGCACGGGGTATTTTTGCAGGAGCTGAAGTGCTGACCAGAACCAGCAGTCACTCTTCAGCAGGATCAGGACAGCAGATGGGGCTCATCAGGTGTGGCGAGCCCTTCAAGCTCAGCATCCCGTCTCTATCCTCTCTGCCTCCAACTGCTCACAATTTCATTCACAATCTGTATTTTACTGCCTCTTCCTTTGAAACATGAAGCTTTAATAAACAAGTCTTATTGATGTCGTATTAATTAAATCCACACCACAAATGACTGTCGTGTCAAGATCATCACCTACAGCATCTGAAATGCAATCTCTATATACACAATTATCACCTGTGAGCACGATTTAATCCAGTTTGATCACAGACAAGCAAAAGGTATTTTGATTTTTCCCTTTCCTTCGTCCTCCCTGGGAAGCTTTCTTGTCTCTAGATGACAGTGAACTGCAATCTCCTAAAGGCTTCAAAAGCACATGAAACTTCCGAAAGCTGTTTTCCTGCATGTGTTCACCAAGGTGCAGGCAGAACCAAGCCTTGATCCAGGTTTCTAATGGAGAAGTGTGTTCTCCTGTGGCTGGGCAGGGGAGAACGTGAACCTCTGCCTTGGACTGCTGCAGAGCTCAAGGACCACGAAAAAACACGGAATGCCATATCAGGCTCTCAGATTCTTTCTCTCCTTGCTTTCTAATTGCTACTTCTGATTAAGGAAGACAAAGTCACACCAAAACACTGAAGTACAAGCCACATTTCATTAAGCTATTTCTAGAATTCACTTTATAGGTCCATCAGCCAATTCTGCTCATTATTACCCCATTTTACAGCCTCACTTGTGACTCATTCCTACAGCTGAGCCCATAAAGGACCTGGGCTCGCTGTCAGCGACCACACCGTACATGCTGCTGATGCCCTGACACACAGCATTAAAAACCAAGAAATTCATAACAAACTCATACAAATGCTCAAACAGCTGGAATGGGAGAGAATGAAAATAAAAACCGGGGGTTTAGACCAGCAGCACCCCTTTTTCCCCTACAGCTGACCCATGACAGGACTAACAAGCAGAGAGGCAGAGCCGTGCAGGGATGGGATGCCAGCAAGGAGGTTCCAGAATAGCAGCCTTGGCCACATGTCACAACAAGTCTGCAACTGTGGGACAAGACAGATCCCAAGTTATCAGCTCACCCGCGCTGATCTTTGCAGCTCCTCTGCACTTTGCCCCACAAAAACATTAGGAGCATTTATAAAAGCATGCAAAAGTAATTACAGTAAAAATAAAACCAAGGTTATAAACACAGTCTGGATGCCCAATTTGCCTCTTTTTCTATTTAGAGCTGGCCTTTCAGCGTGCAAAAAATTCTCACTCCCCCTCTGAAACGTGTGCCTGGGGCTATATAGCACATACAAAATAAATTGCATTTATATTGGTATGTTATGGCATGCAATTCCCCTCTTCTCAACCACACTGCCTTGCCTCTCTGGTTTAGTCAAATAGCCTGCCAGCTTCTCATCAAGAAGTAGAAATTGGTTTTCCATCTCCTAGGAGATAAACCAGGCTTCCCCCTTGCAGAGGGGACGTCGAGCTGCTGAGTGCACAATTTGAGAAGAGTCAGTGCCGAAAAAGGCTCTGTACCATCCCAGCGATGTCTGTGCCCTCTGTGATCCCAGTCACCACCCTGGTCAGAGAAAAACCACTTTAAAAGGTACATTTTTGTATTTTCATGCAGTTTTCTTTGTGATTTTTAGTTAAACATAGACAACTCTGACTCATGGTGCTGCTGCCTTACAACTAAGGAATTTTATGTACTCTTGTCATACCACAGGTTAGTAAAATACGCTTTATACCTCTCCATGGTTTCCCCTTCTCAGTTCCCAAAAGAACTGAGCTACAGGATCAGACTTTCACACTTAGGCTGTACTAATTCAGGGAAAAAAGGTTACCACACTCAACAGAGGCAGCATAAAACAACCTAAAATATCTTAACTACATGACCGTGTAATAAATAGAATAACATAGAAACTTTTGAAGTAATTTTTTTGAACAGTAGCTTTATAAAACCAAGATGCTGTAGTTTTGCAGTTTGAAGCTGTAACGAAAGTTAAAGATTATGTATTTACAAAAAGCACAATTACACTCTAAAATGAATTCATTATCTGCTAGATGTCAAGCTGTATGGCTACAGATACAGTGTTAAAAAAACCCAACACAGGTGAAATATGCAACTAGCTTTCATTTTTACTTCAGAAATCAGGAAAGACACGTCACCAGGACTGGGCTGACTTTTCACCACGTTGTTGCTAATTGTAAAATTACTTAATCAAAGAGACAGACCTTCTCGTGTTGAGAGACCAATTGGGCAATAGTCTCTGCGTGGTGTGGCCTTACGGCAGACTAAAAGAACACAAAGGATCACTGAAGGAAGAGGGACAGCCCTTGGCCCCCCACCACATCCCACAGAGATGTCACCACTCCGTGGGCATTGGCAGGTTGGCCGTTTTTCTGAGGCATCTGACAAGCAGCTGTGATGCAGAAGAATGAAATCTCCTTCCAGGAACACTCTACTCATTCCCTTGCCCACAGCATGCATTTTTAAACAGAGAGAAACCAATGAAACTTAATTCATGTTGCATTATTCACTGAGTAGCCACGGTCTCATCCAAAAAATCTTAATTGTCTAATAATTCAAGTCACCTATAGCAAACACATCACCAAAGGAATGACTAGAAAGCCAGAGGTTGCCTCAGACACACGCACACTAAATCTTGCTGTTAAGATGTCTAGTCAGGCCTTTTTTTTGAAACAAAGCAATAAATACTGGCCTCTTGCATAAACATGTGCAGTGCTCTTCGTGTGCACAGCCACTGTGCTGTCTGATGTCTCACTGCTGTCTCAGGAGTGCTGGTTGTCAGTCTTCCAGCTTTGCAAATCTATTTTCCAGCCCCTGACTTCTGACCATTAACATGAAACCTGGCATATTCCAGCTAAATTACAAGCACTGTTAATTCCTCTAACCACAGACTGGCATCTTAATGTATGGGAAAACAAATGCAGGAAGGAAAAAAGAAAAAAAAAAAAACAAGGCACAGCTGAGCACTGGGTTTGTTGCTGTTACCCTACACACATCATTAAGGAATCATCTACACCCGTTCTGCAGCAGAAGGTTTGCAGAGAAACCTGTCTCTAGGTCCAGCCCTTTCCTGTGGGCCACCTTGGAAGGTCAGGTCCAGCTTCCACCATCACCTCCTGTGCTGCACCCAGCTCTTGGATCACCTCGGGTTTAACACCTCTTAGCACTCAAATACCAAAGGATGCTGAAGTAAAGGAGAAAAGGGCACGGGACAAAGTTGCAGAGCAGAATGGATAAGGGTCTAGAGGGGAACCATGTGAGGAGAGGCTGAGGTCACTGGGTTTGTTCAGCCTGGAGAAATGGAGAATCATCAGAGTCTACAACTTCCTCATGAGGGGAAGGAGAGGGGCAGGCACCGATCCCTGCCCTCTGGTGCCCAGTGACAGGGAGGGAATGGCCTGAAGCTGTGTCAGGGGAGGTTTAGGTTGGATATTAATAAAAGGTTCTTCATCCAGAGGGTGGTTGGGCACTGGAACAGGCTGCCCAGAGAAGTGGTCACAGCACCAAGCATGACAGAGCCCAAGGAGCATCTGGACAGTGCCCTCAGGCACATGGTGTGACTCTTGGGCATGGTCCTGTGCAGGGATAAGAGCTGGGACTCCATGATCCTTGTGCGTGCCTTCCAACTCAGAATATTCTATAATTCAATTAACTGCCTGTTCCTTGGTACACTTTGGACTCGAGTTCTTCACACAACGTGAATGCCTCAGAGAAATCTGAGCTGCTGCTGAAGTTACACAGACCACACCACAAAGCAGAGGAAAAGGCATGCTGGCTCAGCAGCAACACGAGTTTCCAGGCTTGTGCACACAGATGAAGCAGAGAATCAGCCACAAGCAGCCCATGGGGCAAATGGAAAGGGTGAGGAAGTCCAGCATTTCCACCGACCGCAATCACAAGCTTCCTTCATGAAGAAATGGTGATCAACCTGCTAAACCACCCACCCTCATGACCTTCTTGGTCACCCTGCATGGTCCCACATCACCCTGAGAGCCCCGGGAAAGCTTCCATTGGCTCCAGGGGACTTTCTGAAACAAGTGGTTTCTAAGAACTGAAAGAGCACACCAGCAGGCTCTGGATGTACTCTCAGACCACAACCTGAGAACCTGTGGTCTTTGGCACANGAGTTCACAGCATCTGCAGGTAGGACAGGACGCTGAGCACACCAGCAGGCCCTGAACATACTCTCAGACCACAACCTGTGGTCTTCGGGACAGTAATGACATCAAACCTTATATTGGCTGGTTGTCTCCACAATCAACGAGCCACCTTCAATCACTCAATCACCACATTAGCCTGGGGACAGAATTTCTAGCAGAGCCTGTTGTGTTAGGATGGGGGGTAATGGTTTTAATCTGNACATCAAACCTTATATTGGCTGGTTGTCTCCACAATCAACGAGCCACCTTCAATCACTCAATCACCACATTAGCCTGGGGACAGAATTTCTAGCAGAGCCTGTTGTGTTAGGATGGGGGGTAATGGTTTTATATAAGGAAGATGTTTTTTTCACAATCTAGGTGGGGAGGCCCTGGCACAGGTTGCCCAGAGAAGCTGTGGCTGCCCAATCCCTGAAAGTGTTCAAGGCCAGGTTGGACACGGCTTGGAGCAACCTGGGATAGTGGAAGGTGTCCCTGCCCATGGCAGGAGGGCTGGAATAGAGGACCTTTATAGGTCCCTTCCAACCCAAACCTCTCTCTGGTTCCATTCTATGACTCCAGCTCTGTGCCTAACCTGACCTTTATTCCACATCCACGTTACACTCACTACTGGTAAAGCACAATTCAACCTCTTGGTGCTCATCACCTCAGAGGAAGTCACTGTCCCTGAACATACTCTCAGACCACAACCTGAGAACCTGTGGTCTTCACGACAGTAATGACATCAAACCTTGTATTGGCTGGTTGTCTCCACAATCAACGAGCCACCTTCAATCACTCAATCACCACATTAGCCTGGGGACAGAATTTCTAGCAGAGCCTGTTGTGTTAGGATGGGGGGTAATGGTTTTAATCTGAAAGAGGGTCAGTTTAGATGACATATAAGGAAGATGTTTTTTTCACAATCTAGGTGGGGAGGCCCTGGCACAGGTTGCCCAGAGAAGCTGTGGCTGCCCAATCCCTGAAAGTTTTCAAGGCCAGGTTGGACACGGCTTGGAGCAACCTGGGATAGTGGAAGGTGTCCCTGCCCATGGCAGAAGGGCTGGAATAGAGGACCTTTATAGGTCCCTTCCAACCCAAACCTCTCTCTGGTTCCACTCTATGACTCCAGCTCTGTGCCTAACCTGACCTTTATTCCACATCCACGTTACACTCACTACTGGTAAAGCACAATTCAACCTCTTGGTGCTCATCACCTCAGAGGAAGTCGCTGTACCAGCAGCGTGGGTGGGTGGGTGCTGCTCTGAAGGCACAAAAAGTGGCAGGGCTTGGTACAAAGCAGTCTCTGTGCTGACTTGCTGTGAGCACTGAACCGCTTCTGACAGCAAAATGACTTTTACATGAACACACGGTACTCCACATTTTCACACCAGCATCTGTGCTCCAAATATTTTAGCGAGCATCCAGCTGTTCTCTCTGGACCCTACTCCAACCATATGCACTGTTTACCTTTCAAATTTGATTGCTCCAGGGGAAGAGAAACCAGACATCATCTCCTTCTCTAAATGCTGGTATGCAGCCAAGTTCTCCTCCTGTCCACCGTTTGCAAACTCTGGGAGCTAACATTTTCCACAAGCCCAATAACCTATTTTTCTACGGCTAATCCAATACCTGGCATCAGGTCTCCAACTGAGAAGAGGATTGTCATGAGATTAACTTTTTTTTTTTTAAGTTTACGTACTAATTATAAATACAGAGGCATCCAGACTGAATTACAGCCTACACAGAATCAAGGACCTGCATCTGGGGTATAGGACATCAACCCCCATGTCCTCACGAGTGTGTGACACCACACTGAAATAAAGACAAGGCATTAATCTCTTTGTGGCTACTTCTGATGTGCAGCACTTTTGTTGAAGACTCTTTTAAGCCTTAAGCATTCCCATGTAAACAAAACCTCAACCCGCTACAAAGTAAGCTTGTGCAATTGGAAATAAATGTTTATTTTGAAATAAAAAGAAGGCATCTGCATATATACAGACAAATCATAAGCCTTTGATCAACCCTACAAAGCTTGTCTGCATATAACAAAAACTGTCAGGCTCATAAGTTTCTTTGAAAAGAAAAAGAATGTGATGTCCCACACCCTACTTCTTCACCACGATTATTTATCCCCCTAAAGAATACTATTTTGTTTATTCAGTAACACAGATAAATCCAAACTAAAGATTTGTAGCTGTCAGTTAACAGGGCAAATGCTTTACAAATGAAAGCAGAAACAAGGGTGGAATAACATGGGACACGCTGCCAGTGCTGGCACTCTCAGAATGCCCCAAACTTGCACCTCTTCCTTTCCTCATCCATCATGAGTAAACAGGTGACCATAAAGATTACAGGCACCAGCAGAGGATCTCTGTCACCTCTAAAGCTTTTCCCCTACCAATCAATGTTCCTTTAACACCACCTCTAACTTTTGGGTTTGAATTCTACCCTAGAGCACCCATGCTCCCCACTCCTACCCCGTTACACCACTCCATCCCCACAGAACCAGTGTGATCCTTGTTTGAATGGTGCCACTGGAATTCAGGATTGGGGTTAAGTAATCTCCATACTAAGAGGATACAAAAGGACGCTCTTGTAGCATCTGATATTACAACAACCACGTTTGTTTACACAAGTATTAAAGGGAGGTTAAATTTAAATATCTGAAAGGCAAATATTCTAGGAAATAATATTTAGAGTGGCCCCTGTCCATTCGAGCAGATAATCAGGATGAATAATTTACAGCTGCACTTTCATGTCCGCTGCAGCCGAGAAGAGCAGCACCGTAAGGAGCTTGGGGAGATGCCGACACATCTGCTCAGCAAGTGGAATAATCAGGAGCACTCCGAGCAAGAGTGGTCCAGTAACCTGTTTTACTTAGGTGACAAATGGAACAGGAAGCGGTGGGAGGACAAGGAATTAAAAAAAAAAAAAATTTAAAAAATCAGCATGCTCCCAGTGAGGTCAGAATTTCATGCTTTTTGCAGTACTGCACGTTCTGCCTCAGAGGAAAGCAGAGCTACGCTCGGGTTTCACCTCTAAATCATCACTGATCCTTGCTAAAGGTATCTTAGGGGCAAGAAAGGGTGCCTGATCTGGCACACTTGCATTCAGGCCTTCCTGCCGTGCCAGGAGCCATGAATGACACCGTGGGAGCAGCAACCACTCATCCCAATTGCTCCGGTAACGGCGAGCAGACCACAACAAACAGCTAACAAAGCAAACACGCTCCAAAGAACCCTCCAGAAAGCCAAGCAAGTCTCATCGTGCAGCTGGGAATCCAGCATCATTTGATACCTTTTCCAGCGATGTGCACGGGATTGAATTAACAGACTGAACGCTAATTTAGTACAGATGTTGCTCAGGTGGAAGGATGGTGCAGGTTTCATCAGGGGATTGCCGTGTAAAAAAGATGAGGAGCATCTGGAGGAATAACATTGGCATATAAAAACTGCCGTTACAAAGGAGACAGATGGATGAAAAAAATGTATCTTTGAACAGATTAAAGAAATCTATGTGTACAGCTAGGAGCTGCCAAAAAAGACATGCTACGGTCTGGAATAACTCTCATGAAACACAGGGAGCCACAGCACCTTGCAACTATGTGAGGGGACAGCTATAATCAACCTCCTCCTACCATACAGCCTTGATAGGTTTTGCTTATCCACCTCTACAAGGTTTTTGTTAAAATCTCTGTCCGTTTATTACCCGAAAACAGGAAAAAGCAGATAGACATGGGTGTGATTCAATGCAGCACAGTGAGAAGGGTCACCACGTAACTACAGAATACACTGCACAATTCAGAGCCAAGATCCTCTTCCCGGCAGCACTTTGCCCACCAAAGTAGCACAAGCAACTATCACTTGCAGAACTTAAGAGTCATTCTGAAGTTAGGTTTGTTTACCCATCCACAAACAAATACAAACCCAAAGAAAGCTATTTCTGACAGATGGTTTACCTATTACCTCCCTTGCCTATTATGTACAACATGCCTTGGTTGGGCAGCACTTTTTTTCGCTGTTTTAAAGAATTTCCAAAGTGCTTTCAGCATTCTGCTAAGCAATAAGGAAGCGTTTCTGTCTATACACAAATTTTACTGACTGACATAGTAAGCAGCCTGCAGCAGAAATCTAAGAAATTCATTCACAAATGCCAGACCACACATCCAGCCAAGCAGAATAAGAACCAGGAACAGCCTCAGCTTGGCTGTACAAAACTCCCTTGTCTTCACAATCCAATATATTACCCAAAGATTAGCTTACAATTCATGCAAGGTAAATCAAAGCCAACTCTGGAGCTCTGCAGCACGTCTGTGATCGACTAGATCAATTAGGAAATGGATTTTAGTTAGACCAGTCTAAAATGAGATTATATTAGGCTCATACTGGGAGGCTGGGTTTCAGTAGCAAAGCCCTGTCCTTTCTGTGCTAAGCTCAAAATAACACAGAAGTATCCATTGCAAAATCCATATTAAACTGGAAACATGCAGGCCAACAGCCAGCCCCTGACAGTAGCTACTGCATTCCCTCCCAAAATGCAAGGAAATTGCTCCATCTCCTCTGAGAGGGACTAGAACAGTGTTTTTGGCACAGTTTGTGTGCAGTCACTACTAAACTTGCCCTAAAGTTTCTATGAACAAAGGCAGAACGGCTTTAAAAAGAGAAGGATGTAAGCAACAGGGATGGAGAAACAATGTTGAACCACTTCCAGCACAAAAGGTGAAGGAATTAGTGTAACTGCTCTCCACTTTAGGGCAGGTCAGGCAGACAGACTTCAGTGGGAGTGGTTCAAAACAGTTTGGATTATATTCTCTACAGCACAGAGGAAAAGACCCAACCCCTCCAAAAATGAGCAGAACATTGTTCTGCTGGTGGAAACTGTCTTAAGTCATTGTTTTCCTTTTGTTGAGGTTTTTAAAGCATCAAAAGGAGGCAGAAGCACAAGTTAAAATTCTTACAGTGTTTAAAAGAGCCTAAATGTAACACTACATTTTATTCTTCACCTCCTCTTGCTTTGCCAAATATGTCTACACACAAACATCACAGCACACTGTAACACAAGCATTAAAACACAAGCATTGTAACACAATCATTGTAACACAGAAGAAATAACTAAAGAAATCAAAATGCTGAATTATAACACTTTACAGCTAGCAACTCAAGCCCACCATGAAATCCTAGCTATCCCTAGCCAAGCCCAGGAAATCACATTCCAATTAAAAAATTAATTGTTTCCAATTAAACACCAGACTACAAAGTTCCATTAGCACGGACACCATTTGCTCACGTTGTCAATAATAAATCAATGGACAGAAGAAAGAAATAAAAAAGGTCTTATAATTGCTCCAGTCTCCCATAAAAATAATTCTGGATTTTCAATTATATGAGTAAGTTGTCTTTAAAAATTAATATAGTTAGTTTGGCCTACACAGCAAACTTCAGTTCCTCTTAGTCTTATGCTGTTGGGGAGAAGGGTTTGTGGGTGGGTTTTATGCAATTTTGCTACTCAAAATAATAAAGCAAGACTTTCCTCTTTGCCACTGTATCTTGAGTTTTCCAAAGATAACCCATAGATTTTGGATTCCAGGACCATAACGTTTAGAAACCTAGTTCTAGGACCTGCACTTTAAAGAAAAGTGCGATTCATTTAACAAAATTAGCAGGATGAGTTGAGTGAGCTACAAAGTGACAGGTTAAACCTAAAAATTACACCTGCCTGAGCATTGCTTCCACAAAGTTTTCAGCTTGGAATGCACCTCTGAAGAGTTCAAAGACAGACTGCCCCATCCCACACACACTCTTTTAACCTATTAATTACTGCAGCTCTGGTTTTAAAATTCTAATCAAAGAGCAGGTGGAGTTGAGTTAAATTTAAAAAATAAATAAATCACATTATATTAACGACATCACACCTCATTTCCCAGTTCTAATCAACAAAAGGAAAGCAATTAATGAGCTAACATGAAGAGTGACCAGCATTACTGATGTCAGACAACTGACTACATCAGGAGCAGCACTTCTTCTCCTGCTCTATAAATATGCAAGAAGCCCAGAGCCATGTTCAGAAATTAGTAAAATTAACTCTGCAATCAAAGTGAAAATAATAAACGTAAGCAGGATATAAAGTAGTTGGAAATCCACATGAAGGGCAAGAAAGTAAGGAGTGAAGCAACACAGAGGCAAAAACTCTTCGGTACTTTAAAGACAACAAAAGGAAGAACGATACAGAAAGTAAAAGGCTCCATTAAAAAATTTTGCACAGATCATCACTTAATTAAACAAACTATTCAAAACGCAGTGAGCTTAAAACGAAACACCTTACTAGAATAATCTAGAGTAGCCAGAGGCAATAAACACATGCAAACAAGAAGATATACTCATGTCCACATAGGAGAGGCAGCACAGCATTCAGGGAGAACACAGAACAAAAGGATGAGACTGTTCCAACTCAAACCACCAGTAACAAACCAGCAACCAGTGTCTCTCCAGCACAGCTATCTCCCAGAGTGGCTGGCTCTCACAGGAAAACAAAGGTCTATTCTCAAGCAATGAAAAAATACTTCCACCACTGAATGACCTTATAAGCAAGAGGAATCCAGCTGTTGCTGTCTCAAACTATACAAAGACATTTATTGTCCCAATGAAAGAGGACAAAGAGTTCTAACAATGGAAAATAGCATGCAGGCTGTGAAAGGCCAGGCATTTGCACCATCAGGATATTAAGTTTACCAATTTAGGAGGACTGGGGACAGAAAAGTAGCAGGACTACGTGTCCAGCACCCAGTGCCAAGAAAAACACAACCGTGGGTTACAATTTGCTTACCTTCTATAGAAGGGGCCTGGTCCACAGCCGCATATAGCATCTCTTTCAAAGCCTGCAAGGGAGAGGCAGAGAACAAGAAATACAGTTAGTATTAAAAGAGAAAAAAAAAATTTGTTTTGATACGCCTGTTTGAAAACAAAAGCAATTAAAGCCCTTTTATCCTGCAGACTGGCACAGAAAGCTATGGTACGTGATGTCAAGGCTATCACACGTATTTCTGTTCACAAGTGAAACAGGTTCATGTTTACTGACTGCTTTGTCTAAAGCCTGTTATCTCACTAATCTATAGAATTTATTCCAACTGTACATTACAACATCTCCCTTCGGAAAAATGTTTCCCGGTTGGTAGGACGCTAAAGGCTTTACATTAAAAAAAAAGAAGAAATAACAACAAAACCCGAAGTGTTGCGTGACACAAAGGAGTTTGTCAAGGCAAATGGAGGAGAAGCAGCCTCAGGCATTTCTCATCGCTGTTATAAAGGAGCACAAAAATACACATACATTCTGAGAGCTGAAGACAGCATGATGAAGGAGATTAGGGAACCGAGGGTGACGGCCTTCTCTAGAGGTGGGAACTGAAGGGCAACATTAACACCAGCCAGAATTATTAAGCAGGTTTCAGGTCCTGGAGGCACCATGAGCTGCCTCCCAAAAAACACAGAGCAGCCACTCACCCACAAGAGAGGAGCAGAGCAGCAGCAGCAGCTCCAGGAGGCAAGGGGGTCCTACAGATAAGACAGAGCACCCCTGGCAGTCACCCCTCCTTTACCAGAGCCTCGAGGGAGGCACCACATCACAAACCTCACCACCTGCAGCTCCTTTCTGGAAAGCCTCTGCTTTCCAGGCACTTGTTGAGGTGCTGGTAGTACTCCAGGCACGGATTAAAGATTTGCTCGCCCGCATCCACATAAACTGAATTCAGATCAATGACTGAAGGAATGGGGCGAGTTCAGGGGAGGGTCACGATGATGATCAGAGGGTTGGAGCACCTCTGGTATGGAGACAGGGTGAGAGAGCTGGGGGTGTTCAGCCTGGAGAAGAGAAGGCTCCAGGGAGACCTTAGAGCCCCTTCCAATGCCTAAAGGAGCTCAAATGGAGCTGGAGAGGGACTTGGGACAATGGCCAGGAGTGACAGGACAAGGGGGAATGGATTCAAACTGACAGAGGGCAGGTTTGAATTAAATATTAGGAAAAAAACCTTTACTGTGAGGGTGGTGAGGCCCTGGCACAGGTTGTCCAAAGAAGCTGTGGTTGCCCCATCCCTGGAAGCATTCAAGGCCTGGTTGGAACAACCAGAGCTTGGAACAACCTGGTTTAGTGGAAAGTGTCCCTGTCCACGGCAGGGAGCTGGAACAAGATGATCTTAAAGGTCCCTTCCAACCCAAAACATTCTAGCATTCTATGAATAACCTGAACCATAATTTTGGAACTAGAAGCCACCAGGAAGGACCCATTCCTACTGCAAAGTGATTTGCTTACACACACCTCACATCTTAGTGCCCACACTGAACGTGAGTACCCTCCTCCACCACCACCACCAACTGATCGTATTCCCTCGCTTTTGAGCCCACAGACATCTAACACAAAAAAAGCCATTCAGGTCTTCTTAGTTCCTATCTATTCTGCCTGATTCCCAACATATCCCACACTTCAATAATCTTGAAAGACAGTAGAGGCAGAGGTTCTTGTCGTAGTGCCCCAGGACAAAACCTCCCAGCCTAAAAGACAAATTCCCCAACACCCTCAAGGCAAAAACCACCAGCTCAGCAGCTGGGAACTGAGTGCTGTTGTAACACGGTGGTTACGATCCTGTTAGGTAAATACAAGGTCTAAAGGACAAGTCTGTTTATCACAAGATATCCAAGGTGGCTGCTTACACCGGCAGCTCTGGTATCTCTCAAAGGTCTGGATCCTGAGTCCACAGAGGTCTCAACAAAGGTCACTTGCATAATTGTTTTCCCAACAGAGCCACTGCTGAATGATCTTCATTCCAGCAGCACAGCTCGCCTCTCCTCTTGGTGCTTCTCTAAAACTCCTCAGGAACACCGGCCACTTCAGTCTCTTCCTCCCATGACTAACTGGTCAGCAGCACATGATCTGCCTCTGCACACCGAGTGGCCAAAACGTCTTCTTCCTTTTCCATCCCAGTTGTCATCCTCACCTACCTGTAACTTTTTCCATGAACCACAACCACATGACAGAGGATAAACAAACCAGAAGAGACAGCACATTGAAAATCACTGTAGTAACAGCTCATCTCTTAACCCACCCAGAGGTAAACCCAGTGTAACTCCTATCTCTGGTTTTATCAGTCGTTTTTTAAAGAACAAATTAAAAAGGACAACATTGACGGTCCTGCACTAAACAATCTTGAAAGCTGAAGGTGTCAGTCGTCCCACAGACCTCTGCCCATGCAGACTGACAAGGTACAATCTGGCAGCTGCAGGGCAGCAGATTTTGTTACTGCTTTCCTGACCTATATAAGTAAACCAATAACCTGAAAGTGAAAGACTCGGTGCTCCTTCACACATAAACTATTTAGTCCTCTAGATTACAGAATTCTAGAACTGATCGTTTACAAAAGTTATCCATCACTGTCAATGTGAAACACTTAAGAATTACTCTTTCTGCCCTCAAACTAGACAAAATGGGTTATTTCCCTGCTTTAGACTGTGCCAGGGCTACACCTTGCACCCACAGTAAACTTGTGTAAATACATATGAAAGAACAAAAAAAAAGGCAAAAAGAAAAACTCTTGAAAATGCAACCATCAAACCTTAACAGTGAACAAAATCAAGGACAAAAACCTTAAAACACTCGGAAAAAAACCACTGTTTTAAAGGAGTCCTTCAAACCACTTATGCTCCTCTAAGCTCGGCCGCTAACAGCCCGAAGGACAAATAGTGAAATAGCACAACAGATTTGTGTCAGGAGGTGGCAAGCCTGGGTGTGAACTGCCTATCATGAAGCTGGGTTTGACGAGCAGAATTGGCCACCTCCCAAAAACTGAAAGCCTGCTTCTGCAAGAGAGACTGAAGGCAAGCAAGCAACCTCAGCTAGCAGTTTTCTCTCCCCTCACCCACTTCCTGCCGCAGGTGGTGTCTGGGAGAAATGATGCCTAAAACTTAGCAACCTGTTTCTCTTCTGCAACAGCAAAAGGACTTAAAACCTGGGGTCTCCCTCAAAAGGAAGGGAGGTCACCTGCTCATACCTTCACCCATCTCTCCCGTGAGCTTTGCACCTGTAATAACTGTTCTGCTCCTCCTCCCTCCCCAGCTGCTGCGATTTCAAAGGTATTATGTTGGTTTTTTTCCTATAAAAATACCATCAGACTTCTGCAGATAAACAAATTCAGGCCAGATTAACTGCAACCAAACAGCCATCTGGCAAGTGTACAACTGAGTTGTACAGTTCCATCAGCTGGACGTGCAGACACACACTTACATTTAAAAGTCTGAGCAGGCAGTGCAACGCTCTCCTCCTGAAAGCAATCCAGAGAGGGACACAGGAGCAAAGGAACCCAGGAGGGTTTGTGGATAAACAGAGGACTAATACCCCCACGATCTGACTGCATCCAAAATGAACATTATATGCAGCAGAGCACACTCTCAGCAAAAAAAAAAAAAAAAAAAATCATCCGATGAAATTCATGCAAGAGTTACCTGAACTTGTTCAGTACTATGTGGAAATGAGAACTCAGTTGTCTGACACAAAAAGTGGGGATTTTGTTTGTTTTCATGTTTTTCCCGTTTTCCATTTTTCCTGTTTTCATATTTTTCCAAAGGAACGGAAGGGTAAATGAATGGCCCAAAACTTTTAAGGCAAAAAGTGCAGTGCAGCAGTGCATATCACAGCTACAGTTTAACAGGCTAGGAAAATGCGACTCACTTTACAGAAGAAAATTCACTGCCAGATCCCCTAAAACAAGGTGAGCAAACCCTTTCACAAAGGGGGAGGCACATCTGCATCATTTCATGCAATCCTTAGCATGGAAATTTGGAATGGAAAGCCAAATCAAGTCAATCAAGGTTTGTGTAAAGCACCACATTAATGTTGACTCAGTCATGGTAAATATCTTTGGGAAAAAGCTGAATGAAACAGAATAGCATTCATTGCCATTTTTCCTCTTTTCTGTAAGCCAAGTGCTCCTTCTTAAAAGCAGATGTACAGTAATGGTCACTGCAGAGCTTTTGCTGAAAGAAAATAAGAACCTAAGTCACACCTATCAAAATATATCTTACTTTTGCTTGTTTAAAGAAAATTAATGGATTTTTCTCTCCCTAAAGCTCTCACACTGACTACCAGCCCTAAGCCCGGGCAACTTCCATACTTCCTACAAGCACACTTAGAACACTTCAACTGATTATTTTTGGAGGGAAAAATCATGTTAATGGTAAATTTTGAGGCCTGTCAATTGTTAAAGACCACCTGAAAGTGAAACTACATTTTTAAGTATTGAAAGCACAACAATGTCATTCCTCTTTCTGACGTTACCACCGACAGGTGACACCTGGTCTGACTGGCAAAGCTCCCCCAGGCTCCAAATCCCATCCAAGGATCTCACAGGTTACCTGGGTCCTGCCACACTCCAGCAATCACGTGCTCTCCAATGGAAATAACTACAAATACCAGAAAATTGAGATGAGGGCATGTAAGCTTTGCCATACAGAATGACGTAAAGAAAGCAATTTCTGCATCATCTTTTAGTCCTTTCATGGGGAACAGCTTCAAACTGAAAGAGAGCAGGGTTAGATCAGATCTCAGGTAAAAAATCTTCCCTGAGGGTGGGGAGGCCCTGGCACAGTTGCCCAGAGGAGCTGTGGCTGCCCCAGCCCTGGGAGTGTTCACGGCCAGGACGGACGGAGCTTGGAGCACCCTGGGATAGTGGAAGGTGTCCCTGTCCATGGCAGGGGATGGGACAAGGTGATCTTTAAGGTTCCATCCAACCCACAGCATTCCAGAATTCTGCGATCTTGAACGTGATGTCGTGGAAACAGGAAGAATCTTTTCCAAGTTAAAAACCTACCCGAGAAGATCTCTCGCTTTGAAAGGCTGGTTTAATTAAGAAGGAAAAGATATAAACTGGGAGGTGAAGAAACAATATAACACTATTAAATATACAGATAATGGTTTAAAATGTTACTGTGACACCTTCTGTAAGCAGCACTGCACACAGGCACACAAGCAGCGTTTAACCTCACATTTCCTAATCAACACCTGGGAATTTTTCTGGACAAAGGAGGGCTGGCTGCTTTTTGCCTCAGGTATAATCAACAAGTAAACTGAGGTAGTGCTGGGCTTTTTATGCACTGCACCCACACGACCACCAGTTACTGAATAATAAATGCCAGGCTATGCCATCACTGTAATATGCATGAGCAGGAGGCTGACTCACATCCAGCCAGCTGCAACAAGGCAAACAAAGAGTTTCAAAGTTATTACCGAAAGGGAGGGTGAGGTTTGTGTTTTCCTTCACTCTGCCTTAAGCTGTCTATCCAAGGAGGAGATTACTTGTGATTAGAAAGAGTAACAACGTGAAGGAAGTTTTTAGTGGAATTTACGTTTTAAACTGGGATGGGGAAAGGGAGAATGACATCATAATACTGCCCTAGTTAAAACAGCTGAAAATTAACCTCCCATAATGAAAACAGTGGTGGATGAGCAGCAGAGCTCTTCACACATTAATCAAGGTGTCGTAGTTCACTGGGTCTCCTCAGCCTCTCTCCACAGCTGTTTGCTCAGCATGCAGCCAGATCTTTCACCCTTTTATTTCCCCCTTGCCTTCCCCTCCAACCCACCTCCAAACCTGCTCTTGGGAAGATATCCAAGTTTTCTGTTTCCAGGAACAGAAGACAACTCTCACAGGGATAACCCATCGGAGACGTGATGCAGAGCTAAGCTGGCCCTTTCTTTTATCAAGACAATGGTTTTCCTCCTCCTCAAAGACTGATGGCATTATTTGGCCATCTAGCTCTCCACATAATTCAAGGAGATCACAATATTGTTGTAAAGCCAAATCCAACTGCAGTTTTTATTTAAACATCCGTTCCTCTGCAGCCAGGTAAAGGAAAACAAAGGAAGAGTGAAAAGGGCAGATATAAACTTTTCAAGCTTGACATAATAACAAAGCAAGCTAAGATAAATCTGTGTCTTGCAAATGCAGACAGATTAATAGGGACAGTATAAATAAATTGCTATTATAGTCCCAGGGAGAAAATACAGGCCTTCAAACAATAACAAATGTTGCACGGTTTTAACTGAGTCAATCAGTCAAGAAGTTTTGCTGATCACGGCTGTCCTATAATCAGCTTTCCGTTGTCTAGATTTAATTATTACTTGTGAAAACGACATCGCAGGCACCTGCCACTTTTACTGCTGACGCTGAAACAGGCGATGGTTTTACTACAAATAACCACCTCCAGCTCCGTCCAGTTAAACCCAAGCCCAGCACCGGTGTGATAAATCTGAAACGAAGCAATCAGCGTGACCTTTAGCAGGCTGGCGCGATAAAGCCCAAAAAAGCTGTATTCTGCAGATAATTCACGATTAATGCAGCAGAACTTGGTGCAAACAGTGCTCACAAACGCCCCGACTCGAGTGTGAAACAGCGAGACGCAGAGCCGTACTTAAAAATGATCGTGAAACGGGAGTTGATGGCGGGGTTTGGAGCCGTGTTTTGGGGGGCTCAGGGCAGCTGATGGGGCTTTGGTGCCCTGTTTTGCGGGGCTCAGGGGAGCCGAGAGCGGTACCGGTGGCCCCGGCAGGGCAGGGAGGGCGCCGGGAGCTGCCCAGCCCGGCGGGATCGCCCTTGGGAGGCCGGGAGCCTCTCAAAGTCACCGCTCCTCCGCCGCCGGGGCCGGGAACCGGCGCTGGTCCCGAACGCCCGCCGGGGCTGCGGCGGGGCCGGGGGTGCCCAGCACCGCACCGCGCGTGTGCCCCGACCTCTGTCCCCCGGCAAGAGATTACGGGCGGCAATTAATTCATCAGTTAATGAACCGGACACCCGAGGGGTGCCCAGCGCCGCAGCCTCTCCGCCGCGGCGGACACACACACACACACGCTGCCTCTCCATCAGCACCGGCCGGCGGCACGGCGGGCACCGGGAGGCGCGGGGGGCCGGGGCCGTACCTCATACTGGATGTACTGCTTCCGCCACTCGGGGGTGATGTGCGCCGCGAGGTGCTCGGCGAACTTCATCCTGCCGCCGCAGCCGCCGCCGGCGGGCCGGGGCCGCGCTCGCTCCGCGCCCGCAGAGCCGCCTCGGCGGCGCCTGGCTGCGAACGGGCGTCGGTAGAGGGGG
>VWPU01006624.1:0-21461 GCA_013398955.1 Callaeas wilsoni
ATTCTGTACGATGCATTTTATTGACGTATTCTATATTTATAGAGGAGCTTGCTATGTCATCAAATGACTGATACAGTAGGGAAAAACCACTATAATTATCCTCATTCTATTTTCCACTTTCACTAAATGTACTTTTGAGCTGTTATAACGCCTATAATTAATTTTTGGTTGTTATTTCGGAGTGCAGGCCCACACAGGCCTTTCCCACCCGTATCCAGGAGATCACTTTTACCACACACCCGCAGAAGGCCACCCCAGCCATTAAGGAAAATTGCTGCCAAATGAACTTAATACAAATTAGATTTTGCTGGACAGCCAGTGAACATTCCTAGTAATTTGGAGTGTGCTAAATAATTTATAAGAGGACTGAGGGCAGGAGATGGGTCCTCATTTGCTCACCCGGATGATGAAGAGGGAGCAGCACCACTGCTGGGCATAAACCTCCACGCGCCGGCCATGGCTTTGGGGGAAAAGTGTTGTTTTTCCCTCCACTCCCAGTCAAGCTGCTCTTTCTGAGTGATGAATTTCTCTGAATCGAAGTCCTGAAAGAACAGCGAGAGCTTAATTGCAGTGCAAGGTCTTTGTGTTCGTGTGGCACATTGCAAACCAGCTGGGGAGAGAGCTCCTGCAGCAGGAACCCTCCCAGGGCCCCGTGCTGCCACTGGGGCACCTGGAGCAGAGGGAGGGTTTGAAAGGGAATAAAACCCACCCAGCAGAAGCAAACCCCGGATCTGAGGCTCATTTGCATTCCCGTTGCAGAGCTCTGGGCTGGCACTGACTCCAACCCGCCCAGGCATCACCTACAGCAAAAATCCAAAACTGGGGCAAACCGGTGCCGCTGAAAATGCTTTTCCTAAGGAATATTCATGTTCTCATCTGCTGGCTGGAGCAGCCAGGGCACCATGGCTGTGCCTTGGGAAAAGGGCCTCTCAGAGCCGGCCGTGACCCTGTGCTTGTCACGCTGCTGCCACTTTTTGCTGATGTGTCAGAAATAGCTCAAGGTCTCGGGGGTTTTAAGACAAAGGTTTGGTACCTGTCCATTTTAATTACTCTCCAACAGCACAGCCTTTGTCAGCTGCCATCCTGAAGGATAAAGCCATCCTGCTTTGCCAGAGTTTCCTGGCAGTAGTGGGTGGGATTTCACAGGGGTTTTGTCTGCCTGGTGCTGTACAAACACTTCCAGGAGAGGTGCCAGGGAGGGGAAACAGGGTTTGGTGCTGGGGTGCCCCGGGCAGGCACCGGGACCAGCACCAGGACGTGGCAGCTCAGCCGAGCACGGGGAGCGTGGGCAGGGATCCAGGGAAACAGGGCTCTGTGCTGGAAATGCGAACATGTGCTTTCCGGAAAGTGCCAAGAAAGCAACATTTGGAGGTTAAGAAATGGCAGAAAACAGACAGATTTTTCCATACGAAATTCGGAGAAACGACGACTGCGAGTTTGGCGGAGCGCAAGCTGTGCAGTTTGGGTGGTTAATTCATTAATATTTGCAGGGGGCTTTGGGCTCCTCAGATGAAAGGTGTCAGTGGCACTGCTGTGATGGGTGGCCGAGGGCAGCGCAGGAGTGATGGGGTGCAGGAAGGGGAGCGTGGGCCCCCCTTGCCCCTGTGGGTGGAGGTGCAAACCAGGTGTGTGAGGGGGGCACACCCAGGGCACACCTGGAGGGCTCCTTGCTCAGATCCCCGACCCCAGCTGGAGCACAGTGAGATGGCAGTGCCCGCTCCCCTGTCCCAGCTCGGCACCCCCCGATATCTTTGCATTGCGTGTCCGAGCCCAAAACACCCTGCGGATACAATTATTTATTCCTATGAAATCTGCTTACGACTGAAGAAGGAATTTGCTTAATTGAGAGTGCAGCCAGCGTTTTAATAAAACTACAAGAGGGTGAAACGTGCATAAACAGAAGAAAAGTGTTTAATCTTGGCACAATCGCTTGATGTTCATGAGAGCATTTAGCTTCCAATATAGCAAAGCAAATAATACCCAGATCCCACGAGCAAAGTGATATTTTTATCCTTTTCCACAAGCCCTGGGTTTAAATCTGACATTATAATTGTGAATTATGGTAGTCCATTACCATAGCTACAGGAGGCTCTGACCAGCCAGGGGATCACATTACTAATAGCTGTCACAGGTTGGCTGTGGTGACAGCAATCCCTTGGGACTGCCGTGCCCTGGGTGACACCGCCGAGGTGGCATCACAGCGCGTGGCACCGTGGGCACAGCATGGCTGCAGGGTCAGCGTGGCAGACTCGTGTCGAAGCCACTCCTGCCTGTGCTCCAGAGCTGGGACCAGCACCCTCCTGTCACTGGATATGGGACTGGCACCCTCCTGTGCCTTGGATATGGGATCAGCACCTTCCTGTGCACTGGATATGGGCCCAGCACCCTCCTGGGCTTCCCTGGAGGAGCTGGGTGAGGGCAGAGGCTCTCTGAGCCCCATACTGGTCCCCATATCCTCACACCAGTTACAACAGGCAGCACATCCTAATAGCTGGGAGCAGCTTGTCCAGGCTTTGGGATTCGGGATTGCACGGAGCCCATTGGATCTGCTCCGGCTGCAGCACTCGGACACCTCTGTAAAACCTTCCCCACCCCCTCCTGTGCTGAGCATCCTCCCAGCACCAGGTACGAGGCAGGGAGATGGGGAACCTCTCAAATCTGGGATTCAAACTCTTTGCTCACAGCCTGCTCTCCGAGAAAAGCATTTGTGTGGCGTACTGTAACCAAGGAGACTGGAAACTCAGGGAATGGCCAGTCCCACTTATCAGGAGCTTTTCTTCATCTCTGCTGGTGCACAGGATTGTGCTTGGTTTAATAAAAAGGTTGAAACGGCGTCGCCCTTTGCAGGGAGAGGCAATTCCTCACAAGGCACTGACGTCCCAGCTGGCATCTGCCGATAGGAAAAGATGGACAGCTTAGAAATCAGTGCAGCCAGCGGCTGGAATTCTCTGCACTCCTCCAGGCATCAAACCTCCATCCAAATTGCAGGAATTCCGGGCAGTTTCCAGGCCCCGGCATCACACCTAGGAAGGCTCCTCGTGCCAGCTGGGGTGGGGATTTGGGGGACTGCATCCCCAGGCTCTGCCCAAGGGACCCCTGGGCTGTGCCCAGAAGACATGGAGATCACTGGGAAAATCCCAGTGGATGCTGCACTGTCGCCTCGCCAGGAAAGTGCTGCTCCTTCCATCCGTGGGACAGAGAATTAATATATTCCTGCCTATCTCAGAGCCTGCTCCTGGGGAGGAAAGCCATTATTTAAACATTAATTCCTTGTGTGGGCTCTCCTGCAATAAAGCAGGAGTGCGGAGGTGTTGAAGGAATTACGTTTTTATTTAATCACGAAGTAATTACAGGACCAGAGCTCTACGGAGCAGCTGTGATTGACTTCCCAGCTCATGGGAAGGGCCAAACTGTCTGACACCAAACACACAGGGACAGCCTCACCTCAGGCACAGCCACTGCTGGAGGCCTGCCGGTGTGCCATAGAAATGCAAATAGATAAATATAAATATAGGTATCTGCGCATATGTTTATAGTGTCCTGCAAGGAGAGCCCCAGCTCAGACAGGGCTCTGCTTCCAGGGTGGTTTTGCACCAGGAAGCTGCAGCCCCATGACCCAGAGCAGGCCCCTGGGGCCACATCCAGAGCATTCTCCAAATTCCCAATTTTGTACAGACACAATTTACCAAAGGGCAAAGGAATTGGCCCAAGGGTGACAAGCGTAAAAGCACGGCCTGTGGCAGGACCAGCAGTCCTGGCTTCACTGGGAATGGGAATATGCTGGGAAACGTCTCTTCTTCCCATTCCAGGGCAATTACTTGAACCTAGGTTTGCCTTAAAAATGCCACCAGTTTTATCAAAAAGCTGATTTTGAGGCCAGAGTGTTCTTCAGGGTCTGGGCTGATGCTCGAGCACAGGCAGTAAATTCCTCCAGTTGTTTTTTGCTCAAGTGAAGCTTTTTCTCAGAAAAAAACATCCTGACTTAATTTGAAAACTTCAAGAGACTGAGAAAGCACCACTTCCCCTTGATAATTCGTTCCAGTTGTTAATTACCTCACTATTAGAAATGTGTCTTTTGTTCTAATTTAAATGTGTCTGGCTCCAGCTTCCAGTTGTTGGCTCTCGTGTTCTTTCCCTGTTGGATTAAAAGGCCCTTTCAGAGCCTGCTGTATCCCAGGAACATTTCTGCACATCGGATTCAAGGCACCTCTGGGTCCTCCTTTGGCTAAACCCCAGGGACTTTACTCCCTCCTTGCCTTTCAGTGGTGTTTTTTCAATCCTCAAAGAATTTTCCTCCCTCTTTTATTCACCCTCTCCTGTTTGCCAAACCCCTCTTTAATGAACCACATTTCCTAGCCCTGCTTGGAATATTCCCCTTGATCCCACAGGTGCATGGGGACTGTGCCAGGATCACAGCAACCCCCCAAACCTCACCAGGGCTGTGCTGGGGCCACTGGCTCCAGCCTCGGACAGTGTCAGAGCCCTAAGAATGCCTGTGGAGCTGCTTTTCCTCCTCCAGCCTCGAAATTATTTTCACATTTGATGTTTTCTGGGACGCAGCCTCCCAGTTTGTGAGCATGGCCTATATTTCCTATGTCTAGATAGCAACATTGCCTTGGATTTGATTAAAACCTGTTTTTTCTTGGATGGCAGTAGATTTACCAAGGAAGCCAGATCCCCCTGCTCCCGCAGGACACCGTCTCACCAGCAGTCCCAGAAAACAGGGCTCTTTCCCCAAATTTTGTGGGAAGGAAACTGTTTCTTAATTCCAGAGAATCGCCCTCAGCATGGAGCCATCAGCTCCTGGGCGCTGCTGCCAGCACTAACAGGTTTAGCCTCAGCCCCATGGCTGAAGCTCCTCAGTGGGAGCAGTGCTGGGTTTGTGGGGGGCTCAGGGATCCCCATTCCCATCCCCGCAGCCTGGGAAGCACTGAGGGAATTCCCTGCTCTGCTCAGCCCTTGCGGCTCTCCCACAGCTGCTGCCACAGCCGTGCCACCAGCACATCCTGGCAAGTGAGGGGTGGCCAAGCCACCCTCTGAGGAAAGAGGAGGGTGACAAGGAACCCCCCAGGGCTCCGGCTTGGCAAGCAGACCACAAGCGAGGGCCCAGCCCCACAGTGCTGCTCCTGGATTATCCGGCAGCAAACGGTCCCAAAGAGGCCGTGGGAGTGATGCCTTAGGATTTTAGCTTTCTATTTTCATATCTTTATAATCCTGCAGTTCTTCAGTTGGTAACTCTGAGCTCCGTGTAGAGTGTTAGCTACTGTTTTTCCCATTTTGGTCAGATATAACAATTCCTCTCCAGGCCTGAGAATCAAGGACGCCTCTCTGTCTCAGGCCCCGAGAAATGTAAACAGAGGTGAGTTGGGGGGAAGCAAACTGAGAGAATGGGACTGCACTGCCTGAAGCTGGAATTGGACAATTAACCTCTGATATGCAAATAGACAAAACTTATATCTGTCCAATAAACATGTGACTGTGTCCATCCTGGGTGCAGTCTCTGTGAGACTCCTGCACTGCCCAAGGTGTGCCCTGTGAAGGCCTTTCAATAAATCCCTGCCCTTTATCCTTTCATTCTCTGTCCAGCCTCTGTTCCAGGTCAGCCTCTACAAGGCATCAGGAGAGATGTTGGTTCCTGGGAAATGCGGGTGGGAAAGCGGAGGGTGCTGGCGGTGCCCTGCAGGTGGATGTCCCAGCCCGGGCACCGGAGCAGCCCCACCCCGGGCCAGGCATGCGCCCGCGGTGGCTGCGGCGCCCGGGGCTGGCACTGGCCCAGCCCTGCTGGCAGTCACGGACTGCGAGCCCGAGGTGTTCTCAGCAATCAGATGTCACCTCGAACGGTGTCTCCAGCCGGCGGCAGCGGCATCCCAGCTCCGTGCGCTGCGGGAACAGGGCAGCTCTGCTCCCAGAGCGCGGACACCCGCAGCGTCCGGGCCCCGGAGCCGGGGCACCGCGAGCGCTGCAATCAGTGCTGCAGGGGCTAATTAAAGGTGATGGCACCACCCAGCCTTAAGGACCCCCCCCAAGGGCACCCCTCTCTCCCAGCACAGCCCTGGAGCCACTTCCTTCATTCCCACGTTGCGTGGGACTTTGGGTGACCGCCTGGTGAGCGGCGCAGCACCGGCTCCCTGTTTGGGGGTGGCTTTTTGATCTGTCCATCCCCCCTGGGGACACTGCGGAGAGCTCGCCGGGAATACTCATGGCTCGCTCCTGGCGGCTGAGCACAGACACGGCCCCGCTCCTTCTTCCTGGCGAGGTGACAAACAGGAAGGGACCACGCGACACCCACCACCGCACGGGAGGAGGAGATGCGGGGGCGTTTCCTCGGCAATGAGGAAATCTCTGGCAGCTTCTTTGAGCGATGCTGGGGCCGGTTCTCTCCTTCGACAAGCCCGGTGCCTCTGTGCAAGGCAAAAAGGGACCTCTGCCCTGCACGGGGGAGTTCATAAATCACCGGTGACTTGCTCAGCCCTCCTCTCACCAGAGCCAGGCTGGAAGTGCTCACGGAGGCTCCTCGTGGACCTGCCCCTCCTCCTCCGAGGTCTTCCACAGCGCCGGCACGAAACCATCGAGTAAATAAAGATAAGACTCTTACTCACCGCTGCCCACGTAAATCATCGCTGGGTCCCGTTAGGGCAGCCAAGGAAAATGCTCCGTTTTCCCAGAGCTCTGCAAACTAAAAAAAGCGATCCTGGCCGTCCCCTCGCCCTTGCTTTGGGCTGTGCCGGCGGCGCTGAGCTGCCGGAGCTCAGCACACGGAGCCTTTGCCAAGCAGCTGCAGCCGGCACAGAACAGAGCCCGGGCTGTGCTCTCGCAGCCTTCGCTGCTTTTCTGCAGCTCTCTTCCTCTGCCAAGGCGCTCGCACACGGGGGAACGGCACGAGTGGGAAAGGCACCGAGGAGAGGCTGGCAGAGGGGAGAACAGCGAGTGCAGCAGGGATGTGACCAGAACGCCACCGGCTCGGGGACCTGCCGGGGCTGGGGACTCGGGTGGATCCAAATCCGAGCCCGAGCCCTTGCTCAGCAGCAGCTGCAGCCTGCACACTGCAGGGAGCATGGCAGGGGGCTGGAATGCTGCTCCAGGACCTGTGGATTGTTACGGGGGATTCAGGGATCTGCTCCTGGAGCGAAGCACCCAACGCCAGTACAAGACCTCACTGAGGGAATGGGCCACCATGTTCAGCTGGGCTCCGGTGTGACACCTGGGCAGGTTTTATGGTTGAACAAATGGATAATTCCCCATCCCTGGAAGCATCCAAGGCCGGGATGGACAGGCCTTGGAGCAATGTGCTCTAGTGGAAGGTGCCCCTGTCCATGGTAGGGGGTGGGACAAGATGGGCTTTAAGGTCCCTTCCAGCCCAAACAATTCTGGGATTCCATGACAATAGGATCTCCTGCCGGGAGCAGGAGGAGAGGCAGAGCCGGCATCCCCCAGCCTGCTCCCGTCGCAGGGCACACGTGTTGCTGCATGATGGATGTTTGCTCTGTACCAACCCAGGAGCCGAAATAAATTGCAGCTATACAATGAAGAGGCACTTTATTGCTCAGGCATTAGGCAAAGCTAATGTAATCCGAACCGATATTGAATACAAATCCTTGGCTGTGACTCACCCTGCTATTACATTGTGTTCTGCAGAGCAGCCGCGTGCCATCAGAGTCAGGCTTTAGGGAAAAATAAGAAAGGAACAGGCTTTTCTCTCTCCCTGTGAAAGACAGCTGCAATGATGGCCAAATCACCCAATCATTGCCTTAATTAATAATTATTTGGATCCTCCTGGGATTGATTGGATCATTATGACACCAAGTGAAGCCTGAAGAAGAACTCCAGGGGGAAGATGGTGCTGATTCCATGTTCCTTTTGGCTCTCTCACTTGCAGAAGGAGCATATCAAAGCTTCAGGAGCCCACAGGGGGAGAGAACCTGCATTTTTCCTGGGATAACTCATTCCTGCAAGCAACGTGAGACTTTACAACCATCACCTGCTCTTTCTGCCTGAAGCCCAGCATGAGGCCTTTCCACTGTGCCAGGGCAGAGCTGCAGCAGAAGGATGAGGGGATAAGGGAGCTTTTTTCTCCCAGCCTTCCTCAATCATCTCCCTCCTTCCCTGAGACTAGAGCTGCGATCCTGCTCAGCACAAGGTTTGGTTTCAGATGCCATGTTGGTGCCTGAGGCAGGTCACACTGCTGGAGCATCCTTCCCCCCTGGAAATGGGGATGTTGAGGAAGCACTGATGAATCAAGACCCCAAATACCCCTGCAAGGCAGGGGCTGCCGCTGCCCAGTGCTCCGGGAGGTTTGGAGTCAAGCACAGCCTTGTGCTGACTTAGGAAATCTCACCACACCTGAGGTCAATACTGATGCAGTCCTTGATCCCACAGCCAGCACTGCAAATCTTCCCTCTAATGCAGCCAGGAACCTTCCCCTGCTCAAACTCTCACTCTCCCTTTAACTGTTCACTTCAAGAGCAGGCAAACTTGGGTAAACCTGGGTAAAACCCTGGGCCATGAGCCCCAGAGCGTCCCAGCATCTTCAGCAGTGCTGAAGGGCAGAGTCCATCTCCGCTCAGTCCCTGCATCCCTGACCCGCTGCCAAAACTGCATCCAGGCACCCCTGGGGAGAGCCTGTTCATCCTCTGCACCGCTGTACAGAACTCCTTGAAGCATGTCAAGAAAATAAACATGATCCCCGAAAGAAAAATCAAAATCCCTCCCACTCCTGTGTTGGATCATCACCCTGTTGGATATCCACGCTGCGAGCACATGGGCATGATCTAACCATGAGTGGTGAGCATGGAGATGGCTCTCCAGCACAGTGAGGTGTCTTCCCTGGCTGCAGGCACATTTCCAGCCCCGTGACTTCCTTGGCTGCTTTGGGTCATCTCACCGGCTCCTTCTGGGCACGAGAGCTGGAAATGGAGCATCGCTCTGGGCTGCAGCAGGGTAGGGACCAGCAAGGAGCACCCCAACCTCTGTCTGGCGTCTGCTCCCAGTGCCTCAGGGACCTCCCGAGGCCGTGTTGCAGTGATGAACACGCCTGCTGCTTCCCTGGCTTTGGGGAAGAAGGAATGAACCATCCTCAAACTGCCAGCAAAGCCTCCAGTGAAGGCAATAAGTCATTTGCTCCCCTCCCTCTCTCGCAGTGCACCCCTGGTTAATGAGATCATCCATCAAAAGGATTTTTGGAAGCTGTCAGCTTGGTTCAGGGTGAAAGACTCGGCCATCAGTCACAGGGATCCGGCAGGGTCTGAGGAATAGGCAGAGGCACCGACTGCTTCCCAGAGCAGCACTGCCCTGACGCCCCAAGCCTTGTCCCACCACCAGCACTGCCCATCCCACAAAGGCATCTGCTGCCATGCCATGATGCTCCAGGCTTTCTGGGCACAGAGCACTGATCCAGACTCTGGAATGGGCCCCTTTCCTGGCTGTTGCTGCTGTGGCACAGGGAAAGCTGCGTGCAGCAGTCCTGGACCTCCGGCACTGCTCCCTGGAAAGGTCAGGCTGGCAGAGCGCAGTCCCCAGGAGGACACTCCCAGCCCCCAGCACTGCCAGCCCTGGGCCATCCCTCAGCTGCTTCGTTTGCCCTCTGACAAACACGGCAAGCAGAGCAGAACCAGGGAGGCGCAGGGCCAGTGGGATGAAAGGGGATGAAAGCAGATGGCAAGACTGGGAGGGACCAGAAATACCTGGAAGGCTTGAACTTCAGAGAATCAGTCTAATATGCGAATAAGTGCATTTTCCACAGTGCTGTGCATGGCAGGAGGACAGGCAGAGGCTGCTGCTGAGTGGTTTCTGCACCATGAAATCAATCCCACCCAGCACACACAGGCTCGTTCTGTCAGGAATCCTTCCCAGGTCCCGCTGGCCCACCTCTGGTTGACACCCACAGCTCACAAATGGAATTAGAGCAGTGATGAGTAAATGGAGACCTTTTTTCACAGAGTGGTAAAAAAGCTTATGAAAGTGAGGAAAACGCCAGGAATGACAGGGAGCTGTGGGACAGGGCTGTGAGCAGAGAGGGAGCTTGGACAGAGCAGCGCTGGAAGCAGCTCCCAGGGCACTCAGAACTGGAATCCCCAGCTGACAGGCTGAGGATGCCCTGGACAGGGCAGCTACGTGTTCATTCCCAACTTGAGCCCCTCGACGAATTCTTTCTGCCCACCCACCTCCGTCACCACCAGGTCTAACCCTGCAGCATCCATCTCCCCTGGGATCCCCACTGCCTTCTCACTGGGATAGCCCAGAGGCAGAGCTCATCAGGGGCTGCCACCCTCCCTCCACCCCCATGTCCCAACACAGTGCCACACTCACGGCTCTGCTTATCTGCTGCCAGGCTGACCAGCTCTGGCTGTAATTTCATGCTGTTATAAGCAATCACACTTGTAAAGCAAAAATCACGGCTGTGTTTCATGGCACAGAATGTGAAGGAGGCTTTTAAGCGCTGGAGAAATTCCAGCTGATGGCTCATCCCTCTATCCCTCTGCTGGCACCGCTTCATCCCAATGCCCGGACATCCCCGCAGCCACCCCCTCACCCACAGCTTTCAGGGCAGTCACAGAAAATAGTTTCTTCCTAATATTTAATCTAAACATACCCTCCTTCAGCTTAAAGCCATTCCCACATCCCTGTAAAAGTCCTCCTCGGCCTCCTGCGCAGCAGCCCCTGGAAGGGGCAGCCCTGCCTTTTTAGCAGCTCTCAGTAACAAGCTCCAGGTGGAAGCAAGAATCTCCAACCTGGCTGTGTCCCACACCTGCCCTCAGCTCCCAGACCTTCTCTGTGCTGCCCTGTGACAAAGAGTGGGTGGCCCAGTGGCAGATGTGGGGCGTGGGGGGACAGAGCTCCCCTGTGACCCCTCGCTCCCCGCTCAGGGACGTGGATGATCCCTGGTTGTGCCTCACACCGTGTCGCACAGCCCGGCACGGGCGCCTTGTTAGACAGGCAGGGAATGTGCCGTGTGTTTTGGGAAGGAAACGCAACTCCGTATGGCGCTCTCCATCTGGGCTGAGAGGTTGCCTGGAAGGAAGGAGGGACAGCCAAGAGTGCAGACCGCTGTCCCAGGGTGACAAAACCTGTCCTGCTTCCAGCTCAGCCCCCTTTCGCTTGTACCACCGTCCCCACCAGTATCGGGAAGAGGGACCGGGAGCCCCGGTTCTGCCAGCCGGGTGACACAGGGAGGACACACCGCGGAGGGCAGCCAGGAAAAGGAGGGAGAGGATGTCAGGCTGCAGTGACACAGCTCTTTGGCAAGAGCAGGAGAGGACTGAGAGCAGCTCGGCTGAGGCTCCGGGGGAGGGAGGGGAAGAATTTCTCCTCCTGCGGCTGGCGATTCTCAGCAATGAGCTGGGACAGGCAGGGTGCAGCCTGCGGCTCTCCGGCAGGGACGGGCTGCAAACGCTGCAGTTTTGCTCCAAGCTGTGAGAGCTTGACACCCTGCCCAGGGACAGCCCCCACACCCTTGATTTCCACGTTCGCATCTCTGAGGAGTTGATAGTGGGGAAATGCGATGGAAAATTTTTTATAAGCGCAGCTCTCCCCAGTCGTGTAATTTTGATCAACACAGGACAAGTCTGTGAGGAGAAGGTCGTTATAGTGAGAGGTGAGAAGCTCCGTGGGCTGTCAGCGTGGGTGGCCCTTGGCTGGCTCCTGACACCCCAGAACCCCCCAGATCCAGCTGGGCTCAATCCTCCACGGGCACCCAGCCAGGGCAGACCCTGCCACGGTCCTCACCTGACCCCATCCTTCCTCTGCCGCCAAGAAGGATGGGGCTGCCATGGACCTGCAGCTTTTGGCAGCTTTCTGCCCTCCCAGTCTCCCACCAAAGCCTGCTGTAAATCTCTCCTCCAGCACCTCCCCAGCCCTGTGAGTTTTCTCCTCCTGCAGTAACTGATGAAAAACCTGAAGAGTTTTTAGGCAGGAGACCTTGTGGTTCCCACCTCTGCATGCCCTGATGGGAATTCCTGCTTTCCACCTTACTTATACTTCTAAATCCAGACTGGGTATAGCCAGGATCCCCTCTGGCAGGAGATTTACGACTCGTGCTCACCGCGTGGCTCCTGCCAGGACTCCTCCCAATGGTGGCACTTGGTGTTGTGTCCAAGGCTCCAAGTCAACAGCTTGTCCCGGGGCTGTGAGGATCAGGAGGAGCTGGTTGGCACTTCCCTTCTCCCATCTGTCTCCAACAGCAGGTGAACGAAGCCTTTGGAGGGTGGGAAAGAGCTGGCAGCGCTCAGGACCCTCCTGAGCTCAGTTCAGGCTTGGACTTGAAGATCTTAGAGGTCTTATTCAACCGAAATTCTGTGATTCTCACCCATAAGCTTTCCATGCCCTCATCCTCCACCTTTCCTGGGCAGCCTGGGCACCCCAGGGCCCGGACACCATCCTGCTGGGTGAGCCCTGTGTTGGCAGGACCGTGTCATTCAGAGCCAGCCTCGTCTCAGGAGAGGGATTATTGATCTGCATCCGGCACGGCACCGGGGCCAAAGCCTGCTGCAAAGTGTAATTAATTGATCAGTAAGTGCTCTGAGATCCCAGATGAAAGAGCCACGTAATTACCAAGTATCATCCAGTGGCCCCGAGAGTAATTGTGATAACGGCTCGGGGTTAGCACTCAGAGGCAGAATTACCTCGGTGCTTAATGTCACCCTCCGGGGACAGACCGTGTCCTCCCTGTGCCACGTGGAGGTGACTGGAGAGCTTGGACCCGGGAAACAAAAGCCCTCTGTGCATTCCCTGGGATGCTGGTCCCTGTGGAGAGGCTGGGGACAGCGGGAGGGTGGTCAGGAGGGTGCAGGGCGAGGGGCTGCTCTCCAGAGTCAGAGCAGAGAAGGCATTTCTGGCTCCCAAAATCACTGAGGTTGGACGGGACCACTGGAGATCTCCATCAGTGACCCCACCCACCGCCCTTCCATCACCAGGACTGCGGGAGCCCCGTGAATACCTCAGAGTTTCCAGAGGAAGGCACTGGAGCCTAAAGACTGTGGCTCCAGAATTTCTGATTACGCAGAAATTCAGCTCTGTGTGGGATTCTCTGACAATTCCCAGCCTTATTTTAGATTTTTACGGTCTGCCATAAAAGCAGTTATAGTAAATTATTAGACCTACATGTGGGCTGTCTGGAGGCTTCTTTCCTATTAAATCCCCCACGATGCTGTGCCCTCCCTGCACTCAGCTGGGCTGTGTGTCCCATGCCTCTCCAGCCCTGGCACACGCTGGGGTCAGGGCCACCAAGAGTTTGGGGAGCTGGGGCTGGTGCAGCACCTTTCCCAAGGAGCTTTTCCCAGGTGCATAAAACCCTCCTGGGTATCAAAACCCAGTCCTCACTCTGTCATCCTAATGGCCAGGTCAGGGACAGTGGAGTAGGATTTGCTTCCATGGCCAAACACAAACCTAAATCTGATCTCCTGGGCACGGGGGAGAGATTTACAAATTTCCCTGGTTTATTCCATTAACCCCGTGGCTGCTCAGGGATCTCAGCAGTGCTGACTGCAATAACATGACCTCCTTTAACCTGCGGCCAAGGCTCCTTCCCACTCTCGCAGCTCCCAGCCCCGCCTGAGCCACAGCCTGAGCAGCTCTGAGCTCTGGTGCCACCTCCGGGTGACAGGACAGGGCCAGGGGCATGGCCCCGGGGGTCACAGAGAGCTGAGCTGCCGTGGAACACGATCGTGTCACTCAGCTGACACACACAGTGACTCCGTGCCGGCTCCCACAGGACTGGCACTGGGGCGGGATGGGAACCGTGGTCAGAACCATCCCAAGGCGGTGCCTCAGTCCGTGCCCGGTGGGACGAGCGGGCAGAGGATGTGTGGGCAGCGGGGCAGGGCTGGCAGCCCTGTATCCTGTGCCGTGGGGAGGCAGGAGCTTCCCGGGAGGCACAGGCGCTGCTCCCGGCGTGCTGGAGCTGCAGGAAACGATGGCTTCTCCCACCAAAGGATGCTCCCTGCACGCTCACCAAAACCCCTGCAGGGGGACGGGCAGCAGCACCCACAGCTCCGGGCAGCGGGGTGGGTGCTCCCTGGGAGCGCTTCCCTGGCGCCTGGCTCGTGTTTGCAGAACCTTCCCTAAATCTCACGGCAGCTTGCGCTACATCTCCCACCGCGCGAACGGGCACGCACACGCTGCCATGCTGAAGCCCTGCCAGCGCCCCACACGTGTTGCTTGCTGCTCCTCCTCCTCCTCCTCTTATTCCTCCTCCTCCCCAGCCTTCCTCCCACCGCTCTGAGTCCTGCCCGGATCCCTGCGGATCCCCCAGCTGCTGATGCCTCTGCAGTCAGGGATTTCGGTGGGCTTGGGGCCGACGGCTGCTGCGGCACCATGCCAGGATCTCTGCCCACCCTTCCAAAATACTCAGAGCAAGCCCCCGTGTAGAGCCATGGCCAGATCCTGTCTGGAGCTTGGAGCCCCAGAGCTTGGCATCCAGGGACAGGTCCCTCCAGAAAATGCTGCTGGATCCCGTGCCCGGCTCTGTGGAGCATCAGGAGCCAACTCTAGGCCTTCCATCGCCACAAATCCCTGCTCACAGGACGCTGAGCAGGTGCTGGCAGCAAAGGCATCGTTATTCCAGAGGAGGCATTTATCCAGCAGCACTTAGGGAGTGCCGGAGGTTTATTGCCGGCCCCTCATCACACTGACACACGCAGCAGCAGGAAGTTCCAGCGAGCTCCGTAATAGCTCTGCACAAGTGAAATGTTGTTATTTTGCTAGGATCTCTGGGAATTAATATCCCTGTATCCACATGAGCTCACAGAGCTGCAGGATGGGCAGCGGCTCTGCCCCGGGGGGTGACACTGTGCATGAGGACCCTCCCAGGTCCCCAGCCCAGGGCAGAGTGTGAGGACCCCAACCACAGTGTGGGGACTGTGTTTTGGGGATTTTCCTCTTAAAACTACCCTAAAGCCTCTACCCAAACGCTCCCAGGAGGCGGAGGGACGAGGCTGGAGGCGGTTAATGGCTTTCCACCTGCGGGAGCTGCGGAAACGCTCCCAGCAAAGCACGGGCTCTGCTCCAAGCTCTTACAAGCTAATCAATGAAACATCACAGCTTGGGAGCTGGGGCAGAGCAAAGCAGCACAGTATGGATTTTATTTTTTCATGCAAAGAGCTTTAGTACAAATCCCCTTTTCCCCCCACAAAGAGAGCAGGCAGCCTCTGCAGAGAAAGCCAAGCCCGGGGCACCAGGGAGGACACAGGGGTGGGCTGGAAGGGGGCTGCCACCTCCCCTGTGAGGCACAGCCACAGTCAGTGCCACTGTCCTGCTCCTTGTGCCACCCAGTTCATGGGTTCTGGTCCCTGGGTGGTGCCCAAAGCAGGGGAGGTTCAGGTGTGGCCCTGCTGGCCCAAGGCTTTGCTGGCCAGGCCACAGACACCGTCAGGAGTGGGCTCTGTGCGGCCACCACTGCCTCTGCAGAGCTGTGGGGGAGCAAAGCGCCGCTCCTTGCTCCAGCTGTGGGGGTTTCTGGGGCCTGAGCGATGCCATCTGCTTTAGCCACTGCAGAGGGACCCTCCAGTCCCTGGGACCCTCCAACCCCCCTGTTTCGTGGCACAGAAATGAGTCGATGTGAGTGGCTGGACTGCATTGTATTGGATAATTGACTCTGTGCCGTTATCAGGGTTGTGCCGTGCGGCTGCACGTCCCCGCTCCCGGTAACCAGTCACTGATCCCGGCTTGTGCAGCATCTCCAGGGATTTGGTGTTTGCCTGCAGGCCGTGGGGACTCGAAGCAGTGACAGAGCAAACGCCAGGTCTGAGCGGGCTCATTACTAATTCCTCCTTGTGAGGATGATGCTCCTCATCTGTCTGTTCTGGGGATCTGTCAATGAGCCAGTTCATTCCCACTTAGGATGCGCTGTGCTGATACTGCATCACGCTGATTCCGGGAGAATGTGCCTGATGCCACATCCAATCCATCACAACAACCCACGGCAGCCATGGGATACCTCCCTCCCTCCTTCCCTCCCTCAAATGCATCATCCCCTCACAGATCACAATCAGCTGTTGGACAAAGCCTGGCTTTCACAATGCCATGGTTACTGGTGCCGATTGTAATCTGATTTCCTTCTTTTCCCTTATTTCCCTTCCTTTCCCTTCCCACCCATCATTGGTGCTCACCCCCTCTCTCCAGTGTCTCCAACAACTCAGGGATTATTCCCAATCAGCATCGCTGAGGAATGCTGATTGCATCAGTTCCTCACAGACTGCTTTTATGATTCCCGTGGGGAAATTATTTGGGCCAGATGGATGAAAAATATTTACCTGTGGTTGGTGCTGAGGGCCAGGGTCTGCATCCAGCTGCATCCAGCTCATCCTGTCCCGCAGACACATCCAGCCTTCCTGGGCATTCCTGCCTGGCTCGGGGTGCTGAGCACTGGGGCTGAGCCCTCCTGCCTGGGTCAGGGGACTCTGAAATGCACAGGGAGACGCTGGCGTGGAGGAGAAAGCCAGAGCATTTTCCCGAGGACAATTAATGGATTACAGTGAGTGTAGAGTAATGCAGAGGCAAAGAAATCCCTGTCTCCAGAGGCAGTGGGATGGCACTAAAGTCATGCTGCACTCTGCCTCACTTCATAAAAACTTCTTGTTATTCCTCAAGGAGGAATTGCAAGAGAGGACAACAGTTGTGTGCACTCCTGGATTTACAAATGCTGTTTTATGTATCAGTGTAATTTCTCTTGCAATTTATATGGGATGCAATGAGTAAACACCAGCAGTCCTGGCAGGAATACCGATTCCGGAATGGATGCAGAGAATGGAAGACAAGGTAGGAAGGCATCCCCAGAGCAGGTATTTTCCAGCTGAAAGGCAGATTTGTAGAAGGCAGATTTCTCAAGGAGTTATGGGGATGGTCAGGATGGGGGGACTCCGCAGCCACTGTCTGCTCCTTGCCTGATGCAAATCCTGCTGGAGCAAAGAACTGAAAATCACAACAAAAGAGTCTTGAAAACTTTTGGGACATCACAGTGCAGCAGTGAGCCATGGATACAGCAACCAGAGCAACGCCATTACCTTGGGAAGGAGCCTGGCAGCCATGGGCTGGAGCGGCTGGAAGAGCTGCAGTACCTGGAGCTGGTGGGAGCCTCTCCGGGCATTGCCACCAGGAGCTTTAGTTAATTAAGCTCTGAATTATGAATTATGCACAGAGGATAAAACAATGTCCTGATTTCTGGCTGGGGAATTAAGGAGCCATGGGCTCAGGTAGGTGCTCCCAGACTCCAGTCCTGGTGCACAAGGAGGGCTTTTGCTCCACGGGGGGATGGCTCACTGGGATGTGACACGGGAACTGTGGAGCCATGCTGGGGCCCACGGGCCACACAGGGACACTGAGGGGGTGCAGAGGTGATGCCGGGGACACAGCACATGGGGCAGGCTGTCCTTTTCCTCCCGTTCCACAGGGGTGCTGCTGCCTGCCTTCCCCTCAGCGGGTTTGTTTCCCTCAGCCCCCTCCAAACCCCAGTGGGCAACAGGGAGCCTATTTTTGAGCTGTGCAAAGTCTTCTTCTGTTGACAAGGAACAAGGACTTCCCTCCTGAGCGGGCCCCCAGCTGTGCCCGCCGGCACCGGCTCAAAGGGGCTGGATCCCAGCCTGGCCTCCAGCTCAAACCCCCCATTCAGCACCGTGTTTGGAAGGCAGAGCAGGGAATCAGCCCCGTTCCCAAAGCCAAAGGCTGGAGTGGCTCTGCCATCTCAGAGGCACAAAGGCCTTTTCTGCCCTGGGACAATATTGCCACTCACCAGCAGTGCCCCCAGCCAGCGGAGCCTGGGGACGGCTCCTCAGAGCTGCCTTTCAGCTGCACTATGGGGCACCTCTGCTTCCAAGTCTAAAGCTGAGGTTATTTTTCCGCTTCCTTCTGCCATTGAAGCCCCCCGGGCACTGTGGAGGAGGGGTGAAAGCTTCCCAAGGAAGCTGCGGAGAGGAGGCTGGTCCCCTGTGCGAGCAGAGAGCAGGAGAGGCAGCAGCCTGGCAGCCCTTGCGTGCCCTGGGTGCCCTCATGGGAGCCCCAGGGAGCAGCTGCATCCTCAGCAGGATCCCCAGCGTGTTTTGGGACAGCTCACAGGGATCTGCAGCCAGGAATCAGGGATGTACCCTGGTGGGGTCTGTCCCCGCAGTGCCTCTGTCCCCGTCTCCCACCTGGGGCTGCACCAGTGTGGGGGGCCCGCAGCTGCCTGTGAGGTGCTGGGGGGCTCCGGGGGCCGCAGGGTCTGTCCCGCCCCGCTGCAGCGCGGATGCTGCGGGATGGCACAAGGTGGATGTGTCCCAGGGCTCCGTAGGCAATGCCCGGGCTGGATGGAGCCCCTGGCCGCGCTGGCCCTGCCCCGTGGGCGCGGGGAGCGGGGAGGGGGCGGCGATGAACGGGCACAACCGCAGAGCCAACGCGGCAGCAGCGGCGGCTGCAGCACCGGCGCGGAAATAAATGAGAGATTGATTTTCCGGGCAGTTCGGCTCTCATGGATCTCAGCTGCCGTGACAAGCGGAGCCCAGGCGCTGTCACCTCCCTGCGCTCCCCGGTGCTGAGGAGCAGCCGTGTGAGGGGGCTGGGGGCTCAGGCACCCAAAATAAAAGCAACCCTTTGCCAAAAGGCAAAGCAACTCTGAGCGGCTCCGGGGCCTCACTGCAGCGCAGGGGACAGACCCCGGGCAGGGAGCTGGCAAGGCAGGGGACATTGGGAAGGACAGAGAAGCGGGTGTCCTGTGCTCCCTGTGGGACCCCCCGGCTCCCTGGCATCAGCCCCATCCCGAACCGCGGTGAGCAGCACCAGAAAGGCACCGTCTGCCTTTAACATCTTATCTCCAAGCTGCTCTTGCTAAGTCACATCTGACTTAATTATGGTAATTAAGATTGACATTAATACAAGATTAAAATGTGAATTTAAAATTAGCTGTGAAACTTATCTGAGTTTTTAGAGCAGTTATTGATTTTCTCCACTGTTAATCAAAGGTCTGAGGTAACGGCCGATGAACACGGTGCTAATTAGAGCAATGCCCATAAAGTGGCCTCGGGAGACGTTTTTCTTATTTCTCGGAATACCTCAGGTTTCTGACCACGCAAACATTTCTGGCCCTGGGTTCTGCTGAAGGAGCTCTGGAGGCCACATTTTGCCCGCTCCTGTCGGCGCTGCTCCTGGTACGGAGCTGGGCTGTGCATGCAGCGATGCCCAGCCATGCCCAGCCATGCAGGAGCTGATCCAGCTGCCGGGGGTTCAGGGTGACAGATCCCAGCCGCAGGCAGAAGGGCCCTGGTGTTTCGGGGGGCAGCGGGAGCGCGGTGATCCCGGGAGCCCCGAGGCTGCCGCTCTTCCTCCACACACATCCCGCTGTTTCTCTGTGAGCTTTCACAGGCCATTAGGCCTCAGCACTGGCTGTGAGAGGGAAATGATTCAGATCACAGCAGCTCCGGGGAGTGCATCCCACGGTGCAGCCCATGGCTCATCCCAGCTCATCTCTCTACACGCACTCCTGCCTCCCAGCTCACCTGAGTCCCCGGCAAGGAGGGACAGGAGGACCTCAGCACTGCTGGGAGACCCCCAGGCAGCACAATTCCCAGCAGCAGGTCCCTTCCCCAGGTGTGATGCCCTGGAGTCATGGGGTGCAGCATCACGGGAGCTGGGCCCACCTGCACCCCCTAAACCTGGCTGAGCAGCTGAGGCTTGAGCCTCACCGTTCCCTCTCCATCAGTAACAACTTTTGCCACTTCGTGGGCATTTCTGCATCACAAATACAGTGTTTGGTCTCTTTTCCTGCCTGTTTCCATGGCACTGCTGTTATTATCTGGCTATCTTAGGAGTTTACTACAATGCAGATGAGCACAATAAAAATCACTCAAGGAGAACTGCTAAATGAGAGACAACTCTTATCTTTAGCACCGGTCGGGAGGGAAGCAGGGCTGGAGCGGTGCAGGCTGTGCTCGCTGTGCCACAGAAAGCTTTGTTCGACCAAATTAAACCTCTGAGCAGGCGAGTCCCAATTGGGTATGAGAGTGACAGTGTTAAATAACACGCTGCACCTCTCGCTGGTTTCTCTCTCTTTCTTATTTTGTTCTTCTCGCGCCTGCTGCCCAACTGCTCCCAGCTGGCAGCGGCTGGGAGTGACACCGGGAATGCAAATGATCTGCTGCCCGCTCCCCAGCATCCCCGGGCTGCTGCCTCCGCTTCCAGCGGCGCCGGGGCAGGAAGGAGCTCGGCAGAGCCCGGCAGGGAAAACGGCAGCAGGATCAGTCCCCATGTTTGGACACTTCCTTGACTGCGTGGTGGCATTGGTAGTGACACCAGAGTGTGGTGGTTGTTGCTGAGGTAACGGGATCAGTGTAATAGCTCTCGCAAAGGTAGCGGGGACTTCTCAGATGGCAGCATCAACAAACTGGCTCTTTAGGGAAGAGGCTGGGCTCCATCTCGTGCTGTTTGACACTGGTGTTGTGCATTCGTGACATCGCTCTGGCTATTTGACTTGACAGGCAGAGCGGCCGGGAGGACCAGGCGCTCTCACCGGGAGGTGATTCACAGTAAACATTTCAGGGCAGGATCTGGGATTTCAAGAGAGCGAAGCCTCTGTTTCTGTTCTTCTCAAAGTCGGTGTAATTACACCATGTGCACTACGGGCTCAGGAGGGGCCTGATGGGAGCCCTGGGCTCACTGCTCCTGCTGGTGGCCTGGACAGGGGGACGGGCAGGGGGTTCCTGGGAGCCACCCAGGCCACGGTTCCCCTGTAGGCAAGGAAGCTGAGGAGCTCTGGGGCCAGGCCCTGGGCAGGGACTGTCTGTGTGCCGATTCTTTTCCCACAGGACTGAGGGTACCCCAGTGCTCACCCATGGCCACGGTGCCAGCCCCACATTGCAGGGGGCCCTAAGCAGCACCCACAAACTGTGAGCTTTTTATGCCCAGTGCCCCCACCTCACTGAGGTCAGGCAGGTCACAGCTCCCTCCAAGCCAGGCTTTGCTGCCTCCAGCAGCAGGACCAGAAACCCCAGAGCATCCTTGATCCCAAGGGAGTCATGGGGCCTGTGTCAGCCTTCGCATAGCACCTCTGCCCTATTCACAGCCTGCTTTGGGGGAGCTGGAGGAGAGGGAAAGAGAGTAAATCTGTGCTTGAGGAGGGAGTGAGAAGGGCTTGGAGTGCTGAGGGGGGCTTTGGGTGCAGGGGGTGGGATGCTGAGTAGAGTTGAGATGCTGAGAGGGGCTTTAGATGCTATAGGGGTGCTTGGGGACAAGGGCCAGTGAGATGGGACAAGATACTGGGCACAGGCTACTGAGGGGCCCGCAGTGGGAGCACTGCCCAGACTGGGGGGAGACCGGGACTCTCGGAGCGGGAAGAAACCGAGGAGGACAGAGGAAACCACGAGCAACCGTGTGCCCGGGGCTGCTGCGGGAGCCGTACCCGGACCGGTCGGTGGGGCCGGAGCGAGCGGGGGTGAGCTGCGGGCGGGGCCGGAGCGCTCGGCGCTGCGCGGGGGCCGGGGCGGCCGCCGGCGCCCTCCCCCGCC
>VWPU01006627.1:0-11486 GCA_013398955.1 Callaeas wilsoni
AGGAGGAGGAGGCAGAAGCAGCTCAGCCGAGTACCAAAGGCAGTGAATTTTGCGCAGTTAAGCCCCGTGGTGAAGGCAGGGGTTTAGGCAGATCCGCCTCCTGTTGCCATCAGCCCCAGCTGTCCGGTCCTGTCTGCTCTGGGTGCCCAGTCCTGCTGATATTTATTTCCCAATTCCAGCTGTGCAGAGCTGACGAGGCAAAGAGGAATAACACGAAGAGCAGCTCTGAGCAGGTCACACATCCCAGTGAAGGATTTGGGTCCTGGAGTGCTCCAGCTGCGTGACCTCAACAGCTGTGGGACATCATTCCCAGGGCCGGCCCCGCTGCGGCTGCAGGGACATCGGGGACCAGGGCCACTAGAGGGCAAGCTGGCATTGCCACAGCGCCAGGCAGGCAGCGCCCGGCGCCCTGCGAGCGGCTCTGCGCATCCCTGCAGCGCTGCCGGGGCAGTCGGCCTGCTCAGAGGCTCGGGAAGGAGGCAGGAATCTGCCCCTTTGGAATCCTCCGGGCTGCAGAGAGCCGGGACCATTCCCCTGCACGTCGCTGTGGACGGCTGGACATCTGTGTGACTGCAGAGGGCTGCGGGCAATCCGCTTCCATCGCTGGTTGTGCGGAATAAAACCTCACCCACGGTGGGCTGGGTTTGGGCTGGTGGTCCTGGAAGGGACACCTGGGACAGCAAATGGGGGACCTGTGTCCACAGCCTGTGTGGGACCTGTGCCCAGTGGGGGGACAGGACAGCAGGGAGGGCTCTGCCTGTGCTGCAGCTGCCCTGGGGTGCAAACACCACAAAGCCCAGCCTGGATGACGCTCGCTGAACTCTCATTTTCTGCAGGCTGGAGGCAGGGGTTTGTTCCATGGATTTTCTTCTCCGTGTTTCTGCCCACAAACTGTCTCCAGTCTTCTACATTTTTCCATTTGTTGCTCTTGGCTTGCTCAGGGAGCAAAGGAAGGGCCCCCTGTTCTTCCCTGCCGGGCTGGAGGAAGCTCCTGCTCCTGGGGCACTCCGTGGGAAGCAGCAGACCCATGCTGGGCCAGGCAGCTCTGATAAATGCACCAGTGCAGCAGGGATGCCTCTGATATCCCTGGGACGTATTTCCTTCATTTCCGAGACTCCCAGTGCTGGAAACTCCACATTTTACCCAGTGTTTTCTTATCCATCCTGCCAGAAGTGCTTTCCAGGTGCTGCCAGGAATCTCCCCTGTGCAGCCTAAATTCCTTTCCTGCTGCCTGAACCACCCCAGGCACGGAGAGCACACCCTTGTCCTTGCTGTAGCACTCCTTTACATCCCCTCAGATCGATGCTGTGCCCAAGTTAAACACGTCACCTCTCCCCATGTTCCTTTGGAGAATGTCATTCCAGGCCTCTGATCGTTCTTGTCACTGTCCTCGGGGCGATCTCCAAGTGCTTCACAGCTTCCTCGAAGAAAGGAAGAGGTCAGAGCCAGGGGAACCAGGGGTGTGACCCCCCCTGCTCCACCAGGAAGGGCCAAGAATGCAGATTTTTTATGCCTTGGCCTAAAAAAACGTGAAGCAAACAGAGAGGAATGGCACAAAAGCAGCATCTGTGCAGCCCCCACCGTCCTCAGCCGTGCTAAGGCTGAGAAATGTCATCCGGGAGCTTAGGGAAGAAAGAGCTGGGTGGCTGAATAAATAAAAATAACACCAAACGCTGCTGCGAATCCTTTTCAGTTAATAATCCCAAGTATCCGGGATTAGGCGTTTCCCACAAAACCTTCGTGTTTTCAGTCATTTTATGGAATGACAATATCACAATAACAACATGACAATGGCTTTGTGATAGGACAATGGCACACGCAGCTCACACGTGAGCAGCAGCTATTTTTTTGCCAATGAAGTTGCAGTGAGTTGATCCATAAACTAAAATTAAAATGAAAATGTAAAAGCGGGGTGGTTTTCCTGAAGAATCTCTGAGGTTAAAATGCAAATGGTTGGATTCAGCAAGAGAATCCTGGAGGAAATTCTGAGTGTGTGTTGTCCCAAACCTGCACTGGTGTCTCTTGCCTTCCAAATCTTTGAAACAATGAGGTAATGAGAGGGTTTGGTAATTTCTGTCCATGTTTTCAGCGAGGTTTAGGAATCGCAGCAAATCCCTCTGCATTGGGAAGGCATGGAGGGGCTCAGGATTGCTCCTTCCCATCTGAATCTGGCTGCAAGAGCCCGTCCTGCACCCCGCAGGCTGCTCTGGGGTCAGAGATGGAATTTTACATGGATTGAAGCAGCTCCTTACCTGCTCCTGCTGCACAGCCTGGGTGGGGCTTTGTGTTTATAACCAGCAACAGCACCGTGACTCTTTCCTTGCTCAGATACAGAATTAATGCTGAGGCCTCCAAAATATCTTTAAATTGGCCGATGACAACAATGCATGGGGCACCGATTTTATTTCTAAAGGATCAAAGTTTAAGGAAGGAGCTGGGCCATTAACGAACTGAGTTATTGGAGCCTGACACCGCTAAGGGTGGAAATCCCATCTCACAGGCTGGGGGTCGGGGATGTATCAGTCTGTGAGGTGACAAATGAAACTTCTGGTGATTTTTGTGAGCTGGGGAGAAGAGCAAAGGCAGGAAACACAGGAGATCTGCAGGGAGAGGGGTGGCGTGGCTCTGCCTGTCCTTCCTGGCCAAAGAAACGCTGCCAGGAGCCCTCCCAGAGCCAGGTGATGGCAGCACCAATCCTTGCTCATGTCCACTCCTCTCTCCCAGGCACCCCAGCAGGAGCTCTGGGGATCTCCACGCCATGGACCCTGCTCAGAAATGAGAAAAAATCACCCTCATGGACAATCAGCATCACCTCCATTCCATGGGGAAACGGACAGTCAGTCCCTGGGTTTTTCATTGTGATGCCTGGGAGAGGCTGCGCTGGAGCAGAGGCTGGGCAGAGTGAAAGAATAAAGGGCAGGGATTTATGGAACGGCCTTCCCAGGGTGCAGCTTGGGCAGTGCAGGAGTCTCGCAGAGACTGCACCCAGGATGGACACAGCCACACGTTTTTGGGACAGATAGAAGTTCTGTCCATTTGCAATCAGAGGTTAATTGTCCAATTCCAGCTTCAGGCAGTGCAGTCCCATTCGCTCAGTTTGCTCCCCCCCAACTCACTTCTGTTTCCATTTCTTGGGGCCTGACACAGTGAGGTGTCCTTGATTCCCAGGCCTGGAGAGGAATTGCTGTGTCTGACCCAAATGGGAAAAGCAGTTGCTGACACTCTGTGTGGAGCTCAGAGTTACACACTAAAGAACTGCAGGATTGCAGAGATATGGAAATATAAAAGCTAAAATCCTAAGGCATCAATTGCATGGACCTTATGCTTTCAGGGGACACACCTGGAGGGCCAGGCTGCCTCTGGAGCCACCAGAGAGTCACTCTGGCAGTGATTCCATGTCTGTTTTGCTTGGAACAAGGCACGGGAGCCAAAGGACTCCCTGAGGGCCATCCCGAGCTCTGCCGGTGGGACGCACTTCTCTGGTCAAGGAGCTAAAAGCTGCTCCAGGCTGGGAGGGGAACACCTGGCCGGGGATAGCCCTGGGGATGCGTCCTGTCCACGGGCAGGAATTCGGCCGCTGCCGCGTTCCCGAACGCTCACGGTTATTTACAGCACAACCCGCGGGGCGCCAGCCCAGAGGATGCAGATTTCCTTGGCCCCTGTCGAGGGATCGCGTTGAGTGCTGCTCACAGCGCGGCTCCAGCAGGGCCCTGACCCCGCTGTGCCCCCGGCCAGCTGGGCCCGTGCTCGGCGGCTCTTGGACACGGATCAGACGGCTCCAGGTGTGACACCAGGCTCAGCCCGAGCCGAGCCAGGCGCTCTGGAAGCTCTGCAGGGACACCGGGATGTGCAGGCTGCGGTGATCCCGTGTTAGCACGGCCACCAGGATGTCACAGCACTGCCTCTGACGCCTCGGGAGCGGTGAGGGTGCGGGGCACATGTGGCACAGGAGGCCCCAGGCTGGTTGTCACCTCCTCAGTGTGTGTTTGGGCCCATACGCTGCAGTTATCCTGGTGGGGGTTGAACACCCAGCTTTTGAGCTGTTCTGTGTCTCCAGGGCAGGATGGGGACTCCTGGCTGTCACCAGCACCAGGGGAGGGTCAGTGGCCCACATGGGATGTCACAGTCCCCATATTGGAACGATAAACTGGGCAACGAGTGGTCAGCCTTGCACTGCTGCGAAGGCAGACCCGCCTCTGCCCTCTTCCAGGCACACCTGGAACCCCCTGGCTGAGTCAGGTGTGACTGAGCTGTCCCCAGGGGCAGCCTGGGCTCGGCTTTCCCCAGTCTGAAGCAGTCTTTGGGGAGAACCTGCTGCCAGAGCAACCCCGGCTCTTTTCTTTGCATGACACGGAGACAGAAACCCAATTTGCCCCTCTGGCGTCCCTGTGCCACCTCAGCCCCCAGCACGGTGTGGTGGCCCATGGCAGGGGGGGATGCTCTCGTGTCCTTCCAGGGGAAATCAGCAGCTGACCGTGTGCCCCTAGAGCTGGGCACCACCTACAGAAGGACCAGCTCTAACTGGCTTTCGGGTGACATTAAATCCGCTTGTGAAGGCAGCCACTGGCCAGAGCGACCTCTCCCAACATGCAGGGTGGGGGTTTTGTGCTGGGATCACACAGGAAAAATTGGAACTGAAGTTTTCTGCCTCCTCGTTCTTCAAACACTGCCCCAGGAGCGGGCGCCGGCCGGCTCCTCCGTGGCGAACTGGAAGCGTGAGGCAAACACTGGGGTGAAGTGGCAAAGGCAAGAGGACACGTTTGAGTCCATCGAGAGTCAGGGAAGGAACGTGAAGGCCAAGAGGCTGTAAATTTGAAGGCAGGGTAGAGAACATCAACGGGAGTGAGTGGTGGGACATGGAAGAAAGGACAGCAAAGACTGAGCCAAGCAGAGAGGCCTCAGGTCTGGGGGCTCGGGCACTCCGAGGAGCAGATTCCATGGCCACAGCCACTGATGTGACAGCAGAGGTGACAATCCACCTGTGGGAGGAGGCACCATCCCAGTAATGAGTGCCAGGCTGGGACAAGATGCTTTAGACTGGAGATCAGGGAAAGGTTCTTCCCCCAGAGGGTGCTGGGCACTGCCCAGGCTCCCCAGGGAATGGGCACGGCCCCGAGGCTGCCAGAGCTCCAGGAGCGTTTGGACAGCGCTGCCAGGGGTGCCCAGGGTGGGATTGTTGGGGTGTCTGGGCAGGGACAGGAGCTGGATAATCCTTGGGGTCCCTTCCAGCTCAGGATATTCTGAACCTAAGAGCAAAGGGGATGTTCTTGCAGAAGGTATCTGGCACCAGAGGACAGAAGACCTCTGAAATCCAGTCAAACCCAAATTTTTCTATGATTCCATGGCCCTGTGATTCTATTTTGGCAGCTGCTACAGGTGCAGCTGAGACCTGCATGTGCACCTCTGTCCTGTGCAAACACTGCTGCTGTTTTCTTTAGGGCTTTGGTTGTTCGTTATTCCCCCTTTTACTCATTTATTTTAAAATAAAATCTCTCAAGCTTTTGAACACACATGCTTCTCATGCTGGGGAAGTTAATGGTGCCCACTGCACATCGACTGTGTTGATTTTAATATTGAATATAAATGTAGGGGCACAACTACAAATTGTACAGAAACAGAAGGTCAGGGCTGGAGATGGGGCAATGAACTTGGTCACGTTTCAGGTTCATAAGCAGAGACCAGGGAGCAAAAACTTCCATAAATCCCATAAATCCCTTCTGCCCAATCCCTACAGAGCCAACACCAAGAGGTGCTGCAGCCCTGCCCAGGGTTCTGCCCTGCAAACCCCCTCCCTCAGGGCTCCGGGCACACGTGGAGGTCAGCAGAGCTGACAGGAGTCTGTGCCTGCCTTCCGAGGGTTTGGGATGGGTGGTGATGCTCTGCCGTGCTTTATTGCCTGGCTGTCAGGTCAGCTCAACGCCTCCTGTGCTGGCTGGGCCTCTGCCAAAAAGTCATGTAACAAAACAAGGACAACGCTGAGGTGGAGAGAAGCGGTGAGCTGGGTGCTCCCGGCGCTAATTATCGGCCCTGATTGGCCTCGCTAACACCTTCCCAGGCCTGCAGCTGCATTTTCTCACCTGCTTTTTATCCTGCTGGTGCTGGAGAAACGACTGGAGTCTACCAGGGCCCGGCTCCTCGGAGGGATGTAAGACAACTTCCATGCTACAATTACCTTGGAATGCATCAGGAGCTGGGATGCGAGGCCCTTTCTCCGTGACCTGATCTCTGCTCCTGAGCTCAGGAGAGCCACCAGCTGCTCCAGCCTGGCTCTGTAGCTGGGCTGGGCTGAACAGCGCCTGTGGGGCTCAAGAACAACCAATTCCATCTGCCAGAAGCTGGGAGCATTCCCATTTTGCTTGGATTGCTTCATTTCACTGAGACAATCATGTTAGAGTCTCACTGACCCATTGAAGAACTTCATTGGCACCTGCCCCGTGCACTTGTAAGGGCACACTGTGACCCCAGACCCGACCTGCTCCTCCCAGGCCGGGCACTCAGCAGCTGCCAGGCTGTTTTCCTGCTCTGCTCCTGCAGGAATGGGATTCACTTCCTCCACGGAGGCAGCTGGTGAGTCCATGCTCCTGGTGCGGGACAACCATCGCTCTGACAGAGACGGGATTTCCTTCCTCCTCCTCATTCCAGCCAGGCCAGTGATGTGGGATTTGGGAGCAGCACTGTCCCGCTCTTGTTTTACCACCTTTCGCTCCTGAAGCCAGATTCATCCTGCCGCAGCAGGGCCCATTCCAGGCACCTTCTGCACATCCTGGCAGTAGAATCACAGGATCGTTAAGGTTGGAAAAGACCTCCAGGAAGATCGAGTCCAACCTTCATCCACCACCATGCCCTCAGTGCCATTTCCAGCTGTTCCTTGGACACCTCCAAGGGTGGTGATCCCACCACTGCCCTGGGCACTTCCAATGCCCAACCACCCTTTCAGTGAAGAAATTCCCAATATCCAACCCAAACCTCCCTCAGCGCAACTTGAGGCCGTTCCCTCTCCTCCTGTCCCTGTTCCCTGGGAGCAGAGCCCGACCCCCCCGGCTGCCCCCTCCTGTCAGGGAGTTGTGCAGGGCCACAAGGTCCCCCCTGAGCCTCCTTTTCTCCAGGCTGAGCCCCTTTCCCAGCTCCCTCAGCCGCTCCTGGTGCTCCAGCCCCTTCCCCAGCTCTGTTCCCTTCTCTGGACACGCTCCAGCCCCTCCAGGTCTGTCCTGCTCAAANTGAGCCCCTTTCCCAGCTCCCTCAGCCGCTCCTGGTGCTCCAGCCCCTTCCCCAGCTCTGTTCCCTTCTCTGGACACGCTCCAGCCCCTCCAGGTCTGTCCTGCTCAAAACTGACCCCAGGACTGGAGGGGCCTCATCAGTGCCCAGCACAGGGGCATGGGCCTGCCCTGCTCCTGCTGGACACATCATTGCTGAGACAACCCAGGTGCCATTGGCCTTCTTGGCCACCTGGGCACACCTGGGCTCAAGTTCAGCTGCTGTCACCAGCACCCAAATGAAGGTGACAGCCCAAAGAACTCCCTGGAGGATCGGGAGTTTCTTTAAAGCAGAACCCACCACGCCAGCAGAGCCCTGAGCTCCCTTCCTTGGGCAGCACAGAACGGTCACACTTCCCAAAGAGATGGATTTGCTCAGTCAAGGCTTTGGCTTGAGAGAATTGGCTCAACCAATTCCTTAAGCAGGAAAAGAGGAGCCTTCCCGGGACAGTCTCCAAGCAGAACACAGCGTTTGTGGACACGGCACACAAAACAAAGCAGAGTCAGCATTTTGGAAAAGACTGCAAAATCATTCAGGGGAACAAGGAGGAATAAATTTTAACCACCAGCCCTGAGGATTTGGTTCTGACCAAGGTCTGTGGCACCACGCTAATGGACAAGCACTTTCAAACCCCTCCAGGGGCAGGAATCCCCCCTGAGGTGAGGAGAGACCCACTCACAAATCACGGGATGTCACAGCTCCTCTGTTCCAAGCTGGGACATCCTGCCCTGAGCAGCCAGGCTGCGACCCAGCCTTGGGGTCAGCCTGGCCCAGGGCACTTCTGCTGTAGGGCTGCTCTGGCCAGGGCAGTGGCAACCTGGCGGGGTCAGGATGGGATCGGTGTGCAGTGGGATCAGGGTGCAGTGGGATCAGGGTGCAGTGGGATCAGGGTGCAGTGGGATCAGGGTGCAGTGGGATCAGGGTGCAGTGGGATCAGGGTGCAGTGGGATCAGGGTGCAGTGGGATCAGGGTGCAGTGGGATCAGGGTGCAGTGGGATCAGGGTGCAGTGGGATCAGGGTGCAGTGGGATCAGGGTGTGCAGTGGGATCAGTGGGCAGTAGGATCAGGGTGTGTAATGGGATCCATGGGCAGTAGGATCAGTGGGCAGTGGGAGCAGGGAGCAGTGGGAGCAGGATGTGTAATGGGATCCGTGGGCAGTGGGACCAGTGGGCAGTGGGCTCAGGATGTGTAATGGGATCCGTGGGCAGTGGGATCAGTGAGCAGCGGGATCCGTGAGCAGTGGGATCGGGATGTGTAATGGGATCAGTGGGCAGTGGGATTGGTGTGCAGTGGGATCAGTGGGCAGTAGGATCAGGATGGGTAATGGGATCAGTGGGCAGTGGGATCAGTAATGGGATCAGGATCAGTGAGCGCTGGGATCCGTGAGCAGCAGGATCCGTGGGCAGTGGGACCAGTGGGCAGTGGGATCAGGATGTGTAATGGGATCAGGATGTGTAATGGGATCAGTGAGCAGCAGGATCCGTGAGCAGCGGGATCAGTAGGCAGTGGGATCGGGATCGCGGGAATCGCGGCGGCCGGCACCACTAGAGGGAAGCACGAAGCCGCGCTCGCTGCCGGCTCCGGAGGACGGAGATGGATCCAGGGACAGCCAACAAAAGGAAGGAGCTGCGAGGACGGGGACAGACGAGTCCCCTCCTGCTCCCACCTCCCGCGGGCCCCGGGCAGGGCCGGCTGAGCCGGAGGAGTGCAGTGAAATCGGCTGTTTCTGCCCCCCCCAAATCCTGGTTCCCAGAAGGTCACAGGGTGTGCTCGGCATCCCCTGGACAGCCTGGGAGCAAGGCTGGGTCTCTGCTTTGGCAGGAATTAAACACGTGGGAAAAGTGGGGGAAGCTCCTGCGGGACTTCCCGGGCAAGGGGCCCCTGGGACGTAAGGAGGGTGAGCTGTGAGCTCAGCTGAGCCTGAGAGGGGCAGTTTGGTGTCCAAGGATGGGGAAGAGCCACGAAACAATTCCCCTGTCCCATCCCAGAGCTTTGCCCAAGCTGGAGCCGTGGTCCTGGCAAGGTCAGCTCCGTGGGGAGGGGAAGGGAAGGGGACACAGAGAGCTCGAGGGACAGCTTCTCTCATACCCCGAGTCCCCTGGAAGGGTTTGGTGCAGATTTGGAAGCACAGCCAAGCTTTCCATCCCTACCCCAGGGATGGGACCGTTCATCTTTGGTCCAGTGCCCACTCAGGCCCCCCCCCCCCCCCAGCGACACTGGACACCCTCCAGGGTGGGGCTGGGCTGGCAGGTCCCTTTTCCAATCTGGTTGTGTATTTTCAGGAAGAAAGATGCTCCTCCCAAGCCCCTGAAGGTGCCGTGAGTCAACCTTCAGCAGCTCATTGACCTCTGTTTGTTCCTAAAGCACCCCGTGCCCCCCACGCCCCTCTCCCATCCCTCAGACTCAGCTCATGACAAGAGGAAAGATTTGATGAACAGAGATCCCAAAATACCCCCAAAATAACCTCTAATCCTGGGTGATTTCTAGGATGGAGTTGCCTCACGCAGCCACACCTGGCTTAGGCCAGGTAATGATAGATGAATGACGTGGAGAGGCTGTCACACTGCTGGGGGGGCTCCAGACACCTGCGAGATGGGAGCAAGGCTCCCCCAACCCCCCCAAGGCCATCTTGGCATTCAGGCCAGTGGAAAAAAACCAAGGCTGTAGGAAAACACAGAGGAATTCAGGTGGAGTGAGCCCTCCCACCTGGAGCAGAAAGGCTGGGGATGGGGCTGGTGGCAGAAGCCCCTTGTGGTCAGTCCCTGGGTGTCTGTGTGACCCACAGTTCCGAGGTGCTTTGTACCTCTCCTGCAAAAGAGGAAGATTTGGTATCTGCTTCCTCTTTTCTCACTGGTTTGTTCTTGGAGAAGGCACCTTCGCCATCTTCCCCTCACCAGGAGAGACGCAGGGCAGGAGGTTTCTTGTCAGGGAGGGCTGTCCTGGACACCCTCTGGGGTGGTTTTTGCTCTGTGTGGGGCAGAGGCAGATGTGGGGAGTGTGAAAGCCCCACATTAGCTGAGGCACCAGCGGGGTGCCCAGGGCTGGGCTTTGGCACACCCCTCACCTGTGCCAGCAGGTGGACGCCCAGGGACACTGAGGACAGGACAAGTCCTGTCCTGGCTGAGGGACACAGGACACTGTGGGGGGTGTCCAGCTCCACTGGGCCGTGTCCAGGGGCTCCATTCGTGGGCAGAAGGATGTCTGGGGGACACACTTGGCTCCAGCAGGGCTCTCTCCGTGAGCTTTCCACAACACTGCCTGGGAACAAGACTTTGCCTGGGGCCTGCAGCTGACAAACCCTCGGTATCAAATGCCCAGAAACGAGATTTCACAAACAAGTTACTGAAATCGGGTGAATGTCCACAGCCCCAGCCTGGCCCAGCCCCAAACCTTCGATACGAAGGCAGGAATGTATGTTTTACACTGGTTCTGCTTCTGTCCCTGCTCCCAACCATCCCGTGAGCCAGATTATCCTCTAAAGGGGATTCTGGAGGTCCAAACAGCATCCTGGCAATGGCATAGACAAGAAACAGGACTTGAGCACCTGAACAGTTCCAGACTGGAGCAGAGAGAGACAAAAATACGGCTCAGGTCAGGAACAAAGCACTTCTTCAAGCAGGCCCTTCTTGGAGCTGTGAGAATCCCCTAAGTGAGGCCTTTGCTGGGAATGGCCTTATCAAGGTGCCTGGAGAAAGCAATTCCCCTTCCCTCACCTCAAAACTGTGTGGCAAAGAGGGTGAGACCTCACTGCTCTGACCCACAAGAACTCGGGGAAGAGGAGGTGATGGGGACAGAGACACGTCAGGGCCTCTTCCTTTGGGCATCACAGGGTGCCCAGCTGCAGCTCTCCATGTGTTAATTCTTCCCTTGCTTCCAGCCCTCAGACATTTCATTTATTTCTGGAAAACTCTGCTAGGAGGATATTTCAGATCCTGTTTGAACCGGAGCCCATGAACTGTTCTCTCTTCACTTGCTGGCTGGAAAAACGGGGGTCTGAGCCCACGTGTCTGCATCTGTTCCTGGGAATGCCTGGAGGCATCTCGTGGTAATCCACTCGCTGCAGACCTCAGCCTGCGCGTCTGAGCCGCACTAAATCACAGCGATGACAACAGGCTCCATCTGCAAGGGAGCAGGGACAGCTTAATGCACTCACCGAGCAAGTGCAGGGAACACCTTACACTGGGAGGTGCCGGCAGCCAGGGTTCAGGGATCATGGAATCACGGAATATCCT
>VWPU01006636.1:0-20672 GCA_013398955.1 Callaeas wilsoni
GGCGCGGCCCGCGGGAGCCCGGGGCGCTGCGGGCGGGCGCGGGGCACGGTCCCCCACAAACGGCAGCGGGTGCCGGGCGCGCCCCAGCCGCCCGCCAGCGGCGTGGCTGGAGCAGGGCTCCCGTTGGTAGGCTCCCCGTCCCGGGATGGCGGCACAGGTGACGCCCGTGCAGAAGGGCCGCGGCTTCCCGGGCGGGCAGCGGGGTGTCCGTGGCCCGTGAGTGTGGGGCGCGCACAGGTGCGTGTGTGTGCATCCCGTACCGTGCACGCTGTACACTGGCTGTGTACACACCGTTCACACTCGGCGTGCTGGGCGTGTCTGCCGAGGGGCCGCGCTCCCCACTGTCTCCCCCCGAGTAGCGCAGAGAGGGGACAAAACACCCGGCAGTGGCATTGGAGAGCTGGCAAAGCCCCCGCGCCAGCACACAGCTGATAAGTAAAGCAAAAGAGGGAGCAGAACCCAAACTAAAGCGTCAGCTCTCCATATCTTTGGCCAACTCGCTCAACAAGGCCTGCGAGGAGGGGAGCGGGGCTAGTCAGCACTAGGTGTTCTAGATTGTAATGTTTGTTTTTACATAGAAGAAGCAAATTATGAATTCTGGATGCAAATTAAATATTATCTGTCCCCAAGACAATTCCAAATAGAATACCTATTGCGATTGTCATTTTCAAGTGTTTTGAAAGACTTAAGTGCAGCTGTGCCTATGGGGAGAAGAATGCTGGGATGGGTTTATTTTAGACAGCATTAGGCCTCGCAATATTGGTTGTGTTATTGTTCAGCTGCATAAGAATTGCATTTGTATTGGACAATCAACAAACCTTAATTGAAACAAAGCAGCAAAGTGCAGCAAGTGGAAGGAGTGGCAAGATTTTAAGTCTTGCATTTCTTCTGAATTTTGTCACTGAGCTCTAAAGTTGTTTTTAGAAAAACAGATTGATGATTACTGTTTCTTTTGGTTTATGAAATCTTTTGATAAAAGGTACACGGTGAATTTGGTAATAGCTGAAATAATTCTCAGCTAAAACCATTCTGCAATTTAACAACAACCATTGTTGAGATTACACAATCTCAGCTAAAGTTTGTTTTGCTGTGTCACAATGGTTTGGCAATCTGATATTTTTCTCAAGAGAGTGTATTTATTTTTATTATTGCTGTGAAAGATTTTATTTACAAGAAAAGTGACTATCAGTGTGTGTAGAAGTATATGGTCACTGGCAAAGGTTTGCAAAGACAGTCACTAGAATTTGCAAACGGCCTGAAACAATAGCTCTGAATGCTATGATTTTATTTCTTCCTAATTTCAATGGAATAGTAAGTTTAAAACTCATAAATGAGATTTACATCCTACTCATGGAATGTACAAGTGTTCAGACACAATTATCTCTGTGATTTTAATTCAGTGGTGTTCACCCAAACAGTAATTGGTTACAGTTGTTTAAGAATATAATTGTACAAGCAGCCCACTCCCACTTAGCAGTCCTTCTTTTTCTTACTGAGGAATGACTCAGTTTCTTCAGTGCTGATTTGATTATGTGGATAAACCAGCTGTATTTCTGTGCATGAAGAAATGACTGTGACAATGCTGGTAGAGGAAAGAGTTGTGCATCAGTTGGCTAATGTTGCAGTGTGGTGTCAATGAATGAAGGACAGCTGTATTATAATGAGAAGCAAATATTTCAGATGAATTTTTCCATTTTTGTATTTCAGAAAAATTTCTGGACCCTGAAAGTGTCTCAAACGGAATGGGCCCTGCTACTGTTTAGTCTCTCACTCTTCTGCGTTGATGTTTAGTGGGGCTTGTATCTGGCCCTCATTATTGAATTAGTTTAGTACCATTCTATTTAATAAGTGGTATGTTACCCATGAGTAAGCTACTTCTCCAAACTGCATCAGTTGCAGTTTGCAGCTTGCTGAAATCAGTCTGAGCCACAAACTGCAGAGGGGGTTTACCTGGCCAAGTATTACAGACTAAGACTGTTTAAACATATATGAAAGTAAGGTAATTTATTATGCCTGATCTTATTTTGACATTTTGTGGGGCCTCAGAATAGCCGGGAGAAAGCAGAATAACACTGATTGGTTTCTGCAAATGAACCTGTTTGTGATGGCAAGAGGACCTTGGAGCTGTCGTAAAATGCCCCTGGGAGCTCCTGTTTGTGCAGTGCTGTCACTGGAGGACTGACTTCCTCTGCTGTGCTCCTTCAGGAGAGAAGCCTGTTTGTCAGCTGCCTCAGGGACTGGAGGTGCAGGAGTTGGAGTTAGCTGTGCCTAAGCCTGAGCAGAGGCCCAAATAGCACTGGGAGTCTGAAGATGTAAATGAGGAACTCTGCCCAGAGTCCTGTTGTCTGTGTTTCTCTGGGGAGGGCTCTTTGTGTTACTGAGGTGTGGAAGGAATCCTGACATTAACTGAGATTCTTCTGCCTGGTTCTGGACCTCAGTACTTTGGCAGCAGGATGTTTCAGCCTTCTCTAAGTCATTGAAGAAACAAAAAGTCAAAACTGTCAGTTTTTGCCGGAGTCTGGAGAACCATACTCTTGGGCCCTCTCAGACTCCAGTTGTCTACAGGGCCACAGCAGCCCTGGGCAGGTTGTCCAACTTCTGATCTTACTGCTTTATGGACTCTGTCTCAGTGCTCCCCTCCAAACTGGAGTGGCAGTTTGAGACCAGTGGCAGCATGCTTGTTGTGTTCCTAGTGTGTCTGCTCCCTGTTATCCTGTTTCCTAGACATATGTGGGCGTAGGAAGAGTTTTAAATGAGTATAGGTTGACCAAGAATTGTTCAAATACTTGGAGATCCTCCTTCACATTCACTTTGCCAACATCTTCCAACCAACACGTCTCTACCTGTGGTGAGCATAAGGAGACTGTTTCTACAGATACCCAAACTCCTGGAAGCTCTGAGGGGTGTTGGTGACACGGGAGGCCCTCCCTGAAGCAAGGCTAGTGCTTCACGATGCTCCTTGTGCCCAAGGCCTGCCCTGCATTGGAAAGCAGTCTGTCTCAGCCTCTTGTCCTTAACATCCTTGCTGTGCAGGAGGGCAAGCTTTTTTGTGCCCCTCTCAGGGCTCGTGTCTGATCCTGCTCTGGGAGCAGGCTGGCTGTGAACTGGGAAATTGATGACACGGTGGCCACAACTGTAAGGGCACAGTCGTGGAGTGAATGTTTGGGGCAAACCAGAGTCTCTGAATTTTGGCACTTGAACAAAAGAGGTGTAGTTGAAGAAAATGGTAAGAAAAGTTTTGCTGGTTACTTTGCCATGATCATGTGATGAGAGTAAAGAACAGAGCAGTCCTGACTGAGCTGCTGTTCACACTGTCTCAGAGTGGGTTTGCATTCATAGCCTCTATCTTCCCTATAGGCAACATTTTGAAAACGTGCCCATGGCAGTTGCAGTAGAAAGTTGAGTAACTGTGTGCAAGAGGTCAGCTACGAGAAGGCCAGGAGAAGTTTAAGTGTTCCAAGGAGTGAGTAAACTGCAAAGACGGGTGCCTAGATATATATTTATTAATATATCAGTATAATTAGCAGCTGAGGCTGTGACAGGCTGTGGTGGTAGGCAGAACTTCCATCTTGTCATTTGGCTTGGGTATTCCAGAGTTGATAATTGACACGTGACTAACCTAAAGTTCCCTCCTAGATACAGGAGTGGCTGGGAAGAGACAAGGTCTCATGTTTTCAGGTAGGTGAAAGGGTGCTCCCACCAAGGGTGCTGTGACAGTGTCTGTCTGGGTCATACATGGTCACTCTGAAGAACCTGTGATGATGAGACATTTGCTGCATGAGACAGGGCATGTAATTTAAGCAATGTCCCTGTGCCACAATCTTCTTGTTTCCTCTCCCTCACCTGTGAATGTGAATACCAACATGAACACAAGGCTGGAGACAACTGAGCCGTCCAGATTTTCTGGAGAAGTCTGCACAGAGCAATAAGGGTATTCTAGTTCTGATTACAGCCGGTAAGAAGCAAGTAGCTGAAAAGGGCAGGGTAAGCATTAGTTGAGACTGTACATGACATAGCAGAGTGATGAGAGATTAGTGATCTGCAGAACCAGAACAAGAGTATGATCAACATGAACCCCATGGGAGTCAGGAAGGCAGTCTTCAATGAAGCTGGAGTTAAGAAACCAGCTCGGCTAAATCACTCAAACTGGAAAGACAAACCTACAGGAAAGGAGAAAGTACATTAGCTTTTATGTTGGTTGTTAGGGCTGAGAATAAAAGTACAACAGAAGCATGTGAGAACAAAATCAGAAAGATAAGCATGAGATGAAGTGCAACTTCACTCCAGAAGCCCATTAATTGTGTGAAATTGAAAGTGTACTCTTAATTGTAAAGTGAGAAAACTAAAAGGTGTCAGGAATGCAGTACCTTCTAGATTTCACTATCTAACGTAGTAAAAGAAGGAAACGAATGCACTAGCCAGGTGCATTTTCAGTTAAGAAAAGGGTAGAATGTGTTTAAGCCATGTATTTTCAAATTGACCTGAATTCTGTCTTTAACTATGTCCTAGAGTATTTAAAGCTCTCACAAATAGAATCCCAGTGTCAGTAATCAATGTATTTGAGAAGTTATGGATGCTAGGTAGGATAGAGGGAGGCTGTAAAGTGACAAGCCTGGTGGAGAGAGGAAGGAGAAAAAAGGGTATGACATTGTTAAGCAAATTAATTTTCCTAGAAAAATAGTGAAAAATATATTTGTACATTCCTGAAAAATAAGAAAGGGATGAGTAACTGGCAACAAGAACTCGCATCTCTGAAATCTGATTGCCCTGAACAACCACACGACGTACCTTATGGATATAGAAGAGCTCTAGATTCAATATGTCTTGATTTTCAGGGAACTTTTTATGTGCTTCCCATATGGAAATTAATAACGTGTGTTCCATGTTGGTCTGCAGCTAGGTATGTACAATGCTTGTTGGAAAACCAGAGTTACAGAGTGGTTTTGTATCAAAATGGAAATGTGTATCAAGTTGGATTGCACAAATTCAGAATCTCGTGACATGGATGCATGGTTATAAAAGGGAAAATGCTTATCGAATTCACATATGTATCAGGTTGGGAGGGAGTAGGTATGCTGGAGGGCAGGGACAAAATAAAAAATTATCTTCAGTCAGAAATATGAAAAAAAATTGGAAACTTACTCAGCCAAAACAGATGCAGCCCTAGGCAGGAATAATCAGCTGGTAGGGCAAACTGATTATGTAGAAATTCTGTACAATAGTAACTCAGGCTTTGAGTGGTCACAGATTGGGTGCGAGTCAACCATGGCTTGTTATTGCAAAAAAAGATAAGCATTCTGCTAGGATATATTATGAGGATTAGAGTTTGCAAGACCTGGCAAGGAATTCTGCTTTGCTTAACACTTGTAAAGCTAGTTTTGAATGCTGCACGTGAAAAATGATGTGGGCCGCCTAAAGAGCAACCAGAATGTCGAGGGACCTAGAGGAAATAGTGAATTTTTTCAGATTGGTTCATTAGGGAAGTGTAAGAGAATGACAACAGTCCACAAGTATACAAGAAGTTTCTGATGAGACGGGAATAACTTCTTTCCTATGTCCACCAGGAGAAGAAATTGCAACTAGGATATTTTAGGTTAAACATTAGCAAAAATGTTTTTCAAGGGTAGAGTACTAGAAAAAGGTTGCCAGTGGTATGATCATCATTTGTCATTGCCACTTTAAGAATAGGCTGCATGCATCTCCTTCATAATCAGAAATTTAATAGGCATAGTGAGGCTGTCAGTGTGACTTTCTGAGGAGCCTTTAGCCCTCTGTTTGGATTGTTTTTAATGTCATGGAATCATAGAATCACAGAAAGGTTTGGGTTGGAAGGGAGCTTTAAAGGTTGTCTAGTCCCATCCCACTGCAGTGAGCAGGGACACCTTCCACTAGACCAGGTCACTCAAAGCCCTGTCAACTGGAACTTGAGCACCCCTAGAGATGGGGCATCCTCAGTTTCTCTGGGCAACCTGTTCCAGTATCTCACTAATCTCATCATAAGAAAGTTCATGCTTATATCAAATCTAAATCTTCTGTTTTAAAGTTTGAAAATGTTGCCCCTTTTCCTATCCTACAGGCTTTGGTAAAAAGTGGATCCTGTCCAGCCATTGTGCCCTCTCATGTCCTGGAGCCCATGCCATTCCATTTGATACTAGTGGAAGGTTTCAAACCAAAAGATCCTCCTCACAATCCTGCTCCTGGTTAAATTAATTTACCTATGAAACACAGTGCAACTTCTCTGGTGTAATCTTGGTCTCGTCTTCACCCTGTTGGTTGTAAATAAAAACTTGTGCAATGTTTTGGAGTTTTCTTTGTACGTAAAACCACATCTCTTTTTTTTTTTTTTTTTTCTGGATTCCTAAAGCATATGTTGTAATATTCAACTGGTCAAACATCTCCAAGCATCTGCCAGGAGTAAATACAGGAAGCCTCCTATGGGTATCGTACTTGGTATCTGCCAAACTCTGAACCTGAGAATTTCCAGTCATTTCTCTTGTGAAATAAGTTCTTATTGCAGGCTTTTTTGTTAAAAATATTATTTTAATACCTCTGTACTTGAAATACAATAAATGTTTTCAGCCAGATTCATCAAAATAGCTCATAGGTTTTCGTCCCTGTTAGGTCCCAGTTATTTATATATACAACATGAGTAAAGAATAATTACCTTTCCTAGTAAAATCTTCTGCTTTGTGTGTGTGAAGAGAACACTGAAAGGAATATTTAAAGTCAGTCAGCATGTTTTGTTATAATTGTTTCTTCTTTTGAGAGAAACTGTCCTTTTTTTATTGTTCTCTTTTGATAGTAAAGTATTAGGGCTCAATAAGGCAAAAAAAGAAATAGTTGTTATTTGCAGTCATTCTAGCGCATAGAAAATGGCAATAGTAAGTAGTAGTAGAGTGGAAAATACTTTTCTCCTTGGAGTTTGGCCTTTTCCACATAAAGATCACTTTTCTAAGGCAATGTCAAGATGAGTAACTGCTTAAGCTCAGTTTAAAGTACTTTTTCCCCCCCTGCTTTGTAGCCTCTGTTGCTGGCCAGATTCAGCCTTATGAGTTTTTTTTAAAAATTGAGGAATGCAGTGACAGAGAACCCAGTAATGTCTATGGTGCACTGTTTTAATTACAAAAAATGTTCACAAAGTCCTATTTGCCTGAAAAGAGAAAGAATCAAACTACACATAGCATAATGTCTGCTTACAGTTTGTTCTTTCAGCCTTCTCTTGGAGGCATGTAACTGCTGCTTCTCTTGCTCTCCATGGCTTTTTTTCTTTGTTTACTGGGTGCTGATGACAGAGCGATATGCACTGTTGTCCTTCCTAAATATACTCAACCTTTGCATTCGCATTCAAACCACAGTGCTACCCTTTATACCACATATCTTAGTTCCCATCCCAGACTTGTCCTGTTTGTCTGGGTTTCAGCCAGTATTTTTTGCTATGTCAGTTACTGATAAATAAAGGCAAATTTAGCATCATTAGATGATCCTATTCTGCCTGCTATTTTCAGCAGTGCTCACAGAGCAAAGTCAATGGCTATTCCCAGAGACAGCAAATCTACAGGACAAATTTATATTAAACACAAACTATGTATTTCTGTAATCATAATGTTCAAACTGCTGCAGTATATAACAGCATATATGCTGCATTTGTTTGTTGGGGTTTTTTTCCTTCTGAATGAAAATATGCTGTCATTTCTGAGAGAAGTGTACTCTTTCCCACTGGTATTTCCCACAGGACCTCAGGAGAGGGGCTGCTTTGAAACTGCTGCTTCCCACAGCAGCAGAATGGTGCTGAACTGTTGCTGTGGGAAGCAAGCATCCCTAGAGCATGACTTCTGCAGAGTCTTGAGCTAAGTAGGAGGCGAAGACAAGCAACTCTGCTGCTCACGAGTCAGCCCTTTCCTTTCCTGGATGCTGTGAGTTTCTGCATTCTTCCTGAGGGCCTAATTTAGCTACTATCACAGCTGCATGATCTACCTTTGTGTTGGGCAGGGAGTGTCCATGGAGTTCAGACCTTGTCCAAAGGTGAGAAAACCTGCAATTTAACAGTGGAAGAAAAGCTCCTGTGAGTGGCAAAGCTGGTGCATCTGAAGTGGCAGAAACTCCACTATTACAAAAAATGCCATCCATGAGTGTTCAAGGATTTAACAAGACAGTGTCTGAAATGGAGTAAAGATCTTTCAGGGAGGAAGAGAGTACAAATTTTTTTTGTGAGAGGTTGTGGAACAGTGATTCTTTCAGTGTTTCCACATCTGTGGTTTAAGACAGCTAGCTGTCACACCTCCAGGTAAGCTCCTTGGTGAACAAGTTCTTCAGCTGAACTGACTAGGCTCAGATGGGATGCCAACAGCAGCTGTGGTCACACCTTTTCATTAAATCATGTGTGCGATTCTGTGTAATGGAGGAGAGCTCTGACCTAATTAGGATGAAAAGCGAAACGTAGTTGCTGCCTGCAAGACCCTGTGATGTCAGTAAAAGTTTTACCATAGTACTTTTGTACCAGCTTAACATATCATGACTTCAGTCTGCTTGTGCAGAGACCCAATGAACTAGAGCTCTTATCAAGCTTCTGGAGCAAAACTGATCAGAAATAAAATACTGTACCAAAATCTGCTCTGAGTTATTTCATGTTTCATACAAATTTAACTCAGCTAACTAGCACGGAATTTCTTTTCAGTTGCACTGTTGCAACCAACTGCACATATTTTGTCTCATATGCCTCCTAGCTTCAGAAATCTCTTAATTTCTTTTGTTTTTCTTTACGTTATTTCACTCAAGCTTCTATATCTTTTCTGCTGAATATACATTTGATTACTAAATATAGTGCTTCTCTTCATATGACCTATTTCTTTTGAGTCTTAGTGTTGTTGCTTGGATACGCTTTTCTCTTCTACATGAGACAGTTTCATCTTGCTATTTTTCTGTGCTTTGGGCAATACGAATGGATTGTTACTGAATATTTTTCGGGTTTTTAAAAGTAGTTGGTTTGCCTGGCACCTTGGTTTCAGCAGAACTTTTGTCTTTGATTGCAGATCTGTGGGTTTAAGTATAGTATACCCTGTGTAACATTGAACAGCTTACTATTGCATTTCTTTACAATCAGTCACAAAAATGGCACAATTATGCCAAGTGAAGGCCAATCACTGTGTAACTTTTGAGAATGCTGATATTTAGGGATAAACAGAGATTCAATTTCATTTTTGTAGTGCTGTGGCTGCAAGTTATTTCCTGGAACACCTTACATGAATTCATCTTTTTGTTTTATTCTTGGGATAGGGAAAGTAAGTATACAGAAGGAGTAAATCAAGCATTTCAATTGGGACTGAAGTATTCTTACTCCTGTATGGAGTTTTGCTTATGCCATTTTGAAAAAGGTATAGTAACCTAGCCTAAGAAAAAGTTGAAGGAAGGGTGGCAGAGAGTTTCAGAGGTAAAGAATAACTACTGCATGTGGAGAAGTTGAATAGTTTAGAATTCTTGGCCTAGAAGAGTGGTGATGGAAAGCAGTACAAGAAAAATCTTTAAAGCAATGGATGGAGTGAAAAAGTAAACAAGAAGCAAGCATTCACAAAACCTCACAATACAAGAATTAGGAGCATCCTGTGAATCATGGTATAGATGAAAAAAATCATCAGGAAGTACTTTTTCCTGTGACAGAAACAGTGGAATGTGGTGCTGTTGAAGACTGAGACAGAACTGTAGATAAAGGGAGTAGGCAGGGTAATGGGAGGTGTCTCTTGATTGGCATTGAAGATAGTGGCCATAGGCAAATCGCATCTCAATCCTTTGGTCACTGATTGCTGGAAGCCAAAAAAAACAACAAGAAGGTTCAGAGCACGTTGCTAGATTTTTGTATGGCTTGTATTCTGATTTATATAATGTACTGTCTGGCCTATGCTGCTGCATCTACACTGCTACTTGTAACTATGCAAATTGGATTAAACATAGCATACATTTACCTCCCTATGATACCGGCATATCTTGATTTTGTTGTGTAGGGTGTTTGGTCATGTAGAGGAATTCTGAGAAGAAAGAGAAAACTTTTAAAGTTTACTCTTGTCAAAACATTCCATATGCTTACTGATGTGTGGCTAAGTAATCATACTGATGTGAATGTTTATTTAATACTGTGTATTTTCTTCGTGGGCACACCCAAAGTTTCATTATGGTTTGTACTGCTGGAGAAGTAATAGAAAGATGTATGTATGAAGGTGTTACTGTAGGCCGTGCAAAAGAAAAAATTAATGCTTATGCCTGCTAATCAAAATGAGAAGAACGTATGCACTCATGTCCTCGATGGGTGACTTCTCGTGTGGAGAACTGTTGGCTTTGGAGGCTAATGCAGAACACTCGTCTCTTGAGAAGACAAATAAAATGCCCACATAGCTAGAGAAGCAAAAAGCTAAATAAGCTGCTTAAACATATCTGTCTAGTACTGTTTTCACTGCTCTGTGGTGTATCTCTCCTGTGCTCCCACTGTTGCTTCAGAACGGTGCAGGTCTGTCTCAAGTCTCGTGGTGTCTCTGGCAGCCCTCTGCAGATATCTTTGATACCCAAGGGTGTGTCAAGTGGCACCAGATCACGCAGATAATCTCTGTCAGTGGCAGCTGCAAGGTCGCCCCGGGAGCTCCGGCTGACACTCCTTCAGGTAACAGCAGTGTGGGGGAACCTACCTGGGGAACCAATTCCTCACCTAGATGTGTCAGAGCACTGATGTGCAGCCCTGAAAATATAAACATTTACACTCCACTTACATGGGTTGAACTTGGTGGAGTCAAGACAAATAAATCACATTAAAAAATCGTGGATGTATGAGTTATGTAAGAACAGACTCCACACTGTATAAAGTACAGTACTGGATATATTACTTGGATTCAATTTTTATTTGATTTTGGTATCTAGTATGGAAGACGCTTTAGTAAAGGTCAGTTCAAAGCTAAAGTATTGTTTCTTCTGCTCTTTTAAGGAATTATAATTTTTTTACAATTTTCCTCCTTATTCAAATATGTTCAAATGATGTTGAATTTGTCCTCTACCAAACGTGTACATTTAAAATAACAAAAAAATTTATATGGCTTTTGAAATTAAAAACCTCCAGATTGGTGAAGTACCTTTATTTACCCACTGTATCCCTCAGAAAATGAATAATGTCACATGAATAAAACAATAATTAAATGTAATCATCCTATGACAAATAAAAATATTAACAAAACAACAATTGCAGATCTATATAACAATCAAGGGCGACAGTAATATATAAAGTAAGCTGCAATATGTCCGTAAAAAATAATTTAAATTATACTGTGCAAATAATAGTACATCTTACTGTAAGACCTCTGTATTTTTAAAATCAATATTAACATTTTAGGGAAACATATTGTTTTTCTTCATATTTATCATACAACATTACTTTGGTCATACAACAAAGTCCCATGAGTATATTGAGGTCTCCTGAAAGACCATTTAACTAAATGGGGCACAAATATTGTCCATTGAAGGCAAAATACCTTTCACCTTTGAATGTAAAGTCCTCCTTTAAAAAGTCAAAGAGGGATATATATTTGATTACTTTGCTAATGATTAAAGAAAAAATCCAATGTATCTGCTAACTCAGTATTGCTTATTAAAAGGTGCCTAAGCAAAGGATATGCAAAATCCAAGGATATTCACAGCATGTGTTTCTTCTGGCTAGATGATGCTGGTATCTATAGTATTCCAGCATGCTAGGTCAGTGCTGCCAAGTGGATTGTGACCTTCAGCGCGGGATACTGTTACTGACACCATCTAATAATGCCAGCACCCATCTTAATTCTGCCATCCACCAATCTCCCTGCTTCTAAGAACGTTAAATGCCCAGAATGTTTTAGGTCAGAGTGTTTCAAACCTAGGTTAGTGTGAGTTTCCAACTTCTCTGAATGGGTAAAGCTCTGCAGCTGCACGCATTCTCAGCCATTTCAGAGTACACAACTGTATTAAACTGCAACTGGCCCAGAACAGCCTGTTTACTGGTTGTTGCACAGATCTGTATTTCCAGACATACAAAGATCCTCAGTTCTGCAGGTCCTGCCTATCTGACACGTGGAAAACCATCTCTCTGTACATACTGTTACATACCACTAAGGGCAGCTTTTCAACCCTTACCACCAGCCCTTTGCAAGTGCACGAGGGGGTGTCTCAATTGCACGTTACTTGTGCACTTCCACTGGCACGGTGACTGCTTGTGGACACCTGAAACCACCTCACTTAGTCTGGAGGTGGGATTTCACTTCAGACAAGCTGGTTCAGCTGGGTGACAGGACCAGCCCTGCTTCTTACTCTTACTTTTGTTAGCAAGATGTCAGCTTCAGAGTGACAACATAAATGGGTGCTGACAGTCGCTCAGTATTTCCCAGCATTTCCAGAGTGTCCGGAAGAGCAGTCAAGTTCTCTCACAGTTAAGTGGGAAAGAATCATGCTGTTGGAGGTGTGGATTTCATAAAGCTACAGATGAATCTTCCCACACCTCCACACTGGCCTTCACCACCTCGTTCCCTGCTGTAGTCCAGGGAACTGGTGCTATAAGTGTAGCACTGCAGCTTCTCCCAGAGCCACCAGTCCCAGGCACCTGGAAAGAAGCTGCGGCTGTCTCTAGGAAAGGTGCATGTCTGGCTGCACTGCTGGTCCACGCTGTTGTGTGTGCCTGCCCCTGCGGCCTGCCTGCCTTATGTGCCTCTAGGGCAGAGTGTTCTTGCCACCCTGCTCAGCATGTCCAGGGTGTGCACCTCCCATCCATGGCCCTACGCAGAAGAGAGAAGCCTTCATCTGTTGACTTCCTGTAGAGCCCCCGTGCACCCCAGTACTGCAGTAACATATAAAGCTTTATGTTCCCTTGAGCTCTAGGGCCTTATGTGCAATACTAGTGAGACTCACTGTGACTCACGTACAGCTTTAAATACACCCACTCACACCTAGGCTGGACTGACTGAGATTGCCTGTACACAGACACCTGACAGCCTCATTAAAGCTGAAGTGAACACAGACTCCTGGTTATATAACATAATGCCAAAGTACAACATTATTTTTCCTGAAAAGGGAAGAAACCCCAAGTGGAACTTGCATTCCATTCTGTTTTTAGTATAGGACTTCAGATTCCCCAGGAAAAAGATTTTTAAGGGCAACATTAATTGTTAAAATTTTTTTGACTTGTACTTGACATTTGACATTATGAATGAAGAATTCTTTCATATAAGGTTTGGTTAGATTATTTCACTGTAGTACCAGCACAAGGGAGCACTCCCTTCTGCAACTTAAAACAAGGCAAATACTACACTCTTCTGCCATTCCCTCTTGACAAACACTAGACATCTGCTTCAGAAGGAACTGAGAACAGAAATAGAATTTCTGTTTTCTACCACATTGCATTTCTAATTGCTGATTGGAGTTGATTTTTACTAAAATAAAATCTTCTTAAAATTAAGTTTGCTATATCTGAGTGTGCTTCAAATCAGATTATAGAATTATAGACTACAGAAATAAAAGAGAAATTCAAAGACCTTGATAAAATCAAGGTTTTTCTGTACAGACTCACAGTACTAGATTTTAAGTGAAACACTTGATACTAAGAAAGATAATATACTAGTCTCAAATTAGTTGGAATTTTTATAAAATATCTTTAACATTACAAATGTTTTTATCTGGTATTTTTGAATGTAAAACTATAGCAGACAAGTCAGGTTAAACATTTTTTCAGATTCACTTTGAGTGCCTTGCGTTCCCCTGAACTGCCAGAAGATATCATATATCTTTATTACTCTATGCTCTGAACATTTTATGACAGCACTGGGACCCACGTGAATGCAGATGTTGAAAAACTGTACCTGACTTTGCATTCAAGGAACTAGCTGGATATCAAAAGTACATGCTGAACTAGATCAGCACATGCAGTCTTTTAACAATAGCATATGCTCCCCTCCTAGTTCTGTCAGTACTTTTCTTGTCAGTACACTGTAGAAGAGATCACAGCAAAAGGCTTTCTCTTTTGACTCATGCCATTTTTCTTTAATAGCTAGTCTTACTTCAGTGATTGCCAAAATGTTTCACTGAATATTTCAAATGGTGCTATTTTCATTAATTCAATAATTTTTATTGGTGGTGTTGGTTTCTAAGGGGGCAAGGGCCATGATTTCCTGAAGGCCAATGATCACATTTGTATTTTGATCAAAAAATTGCGTGATTTATTAAAGGCCTGCATTTTTTATTTCTGTTTTGAAGTCTCTGATGAGTAAACACCTTTCTGCATTAAATTGGGGTCATCTGAAAATGAAGGCAAAGATACGAATCTCAGTATGTAGATGTAGTATGTAATACTAGACTGACATCAGTAATAATGACAAGTTTAGTGCCTTAGAAATAACAATTAATAGCAATAGGATATCTGTAGTTTTGTAGTTTTACAGTTTTGTCATTTTCCAAGCAATGGTGAGAATAGTCAAATAAACAGGTGTACAGTTCATACTAGGGGATAGTAGTTAAACAAAGAAATTATATGCAGACTTGGAAATGGATCTTACTTACAGATCTTACATGTATACTGCATGAAAGGAAAACAGATCTCAGTGTCTTTAGATTTAAAACTGTTGGACAGCTGTCAAATCTATGGTCACTTTGCCAGCAGTATGCCAGTGCTACAGCCCTTGCCTAACTATATAAGTAAACATATTTCCCTAGAGAAATCAGTTTATAACAATGTGAAGAATCAGCTAGAAAAACCTACAGAACTCATCTTTTCATAATCATAATCAAGAGCTCCATAACCAGTTCTCAAGTTATGCCTCAAGTTACTTAAAAATTAGAGTAAAATGGAATGTATTGGGGATGTGGCATTTGCAATCAATATAGATAACCTCATGAAGCTGTCTGTAAGAACACATTAAATAGTTCACAAAGCACAATAAAAACCACCCTGTACACATCTGATGTAATTTGCAATGGCTGACAATGTTCCTTCTCTCTGATTTCGGTTTGCCTTAAGGTCTCATGCTGTGGTTGTCCAACAGCTGAATTCAGGCACAAGAGGTGAAAGACAACTGGAATCATTAACTTCTTCAGCCCTCCTACAGCAATTCCCATTCATAATTCAGAACCCTCAGCACAGGACTGTAAGGGGATTTATCATGTCGTTATCTTCAGTGAGTGTTACTTTGAAGGTAGTGGCTGGAAGGACTTTTACTGAATAACAAATCCCTGAACTTGATTTGCCCAAACCTTGTTCAAGCTCTTTCAGCTTTTTAGAAGAATCTTCCTTCAGTTCCTAAGACCAGGCAGAGATATTATTAAAACAGGTATTTGAAAAACACAAAAGGCTGAAAGGCTGCATCAGACAGTATAGTCAGGGACTGCCTCTGTGAGGCACAGCCCCAGGCATGGCATCATGGCTACCGTTGAATCCAGACTGCACATTTTGTTAGAATGTGTTAAATTATGCTATCTAGTAAATCATAGTAATTAACCAATTGACTGTGCAGTACTGTTTCTAGCCATGCACTAACAGATAAACCAAGTATGTTCTGCCCAGGTGGAATGACAGACACCGTTCTCTATAGTACTAAATATGCGAAGAAAGAAAACTAACTTAAAATTTAAAGATACAAAATGCACAGGTTTTTTTTTCTTGTTGTTTCTGTTTTTGCAGGACATACTAAATGCAGCCTTTGCAACGGATGAAGTCTCCAGATGAGAGAAAAAAAAAAGTCAATCACTGAATGAAGGCAGTCCAACTGCATGTATTGAAAATTTCAGTGATGAGTTACTTCTGAATAGACCAGTGATCATAGGATATAGGATGCTATTCCACAGCAGGTGGATGGTGAAGTCTAGTAAATGACATTATTTTAGGAATGAAGGGATAGCTAATAGAAATAGAAGGCCATATAGATTAATCAGAAGCACTGTAACCTTAGTAACCTCATGGCTCCATTCGTCCAAATGCACGAAAATTCAGCCTTTTTACTCCTATCACTATCAGAATGATGTTAACTGGACCCCAGTGCTTAATTGTGAAGTTTTTACATGAATTCATATATTATTTTGACAAATTCAGGGAGGTTCTGTAAGCCAAGATTCTAGTTCGCCATTTGGGGCATCCTTAACATTGACACATGCATCTCAAAAGAAAATCAAAAAGGATGCATTGTTTTCAAACTTCTGGGATGAAATTTTGAAACGCTTCTTCATGTACAGTAGAATTACTGACTTTATTCACTTTCCTAAAACATAAAGATCGCTTGCCTTGCTGGATTTCCCTCATCATCACCCAGCTATGCAGGCTACTCTAATACTGAGGAAATAAACATAGAATCATTTAGGTTAGAAAAGACCTCTAAGATCATTGAGTCCAGTTGTTAACCCAGCAATGCAAAGTCCATCACTAAGCCATGTCCCCAAGTGCCACATCTACATGGCTTTTAAATACCTGCAGGGATGGTGACTCAACCATTTCCCTCAGCAGTCTGTTCCAAGCCTTGACAACTCTTTCAGTGAAGAAATTTTTCCTCACATCCAATCTAAACCTCCTCTGGTGCAACTTGAGGCCATTTCCTCTTGTCCTACTGCTAGTTGCCTGGGAGAAAAGGCCAACCCGCTCCTTGCTACTCGCTCCTTTCAAGTGGTTGCAGAGTGATAAGGTCTCCTCTGAGTCTCCTTTTCTCCAGGCTAAACAATCCCTGATCCCTCAGCTGCTCCTCATAGGACTTGTGATCTAGTCTTTGCACCAGCTTCATTGCCATTCTCTAGACTTGCTCCAGCACCCCAGTGTCTTCTTTGGAGTGAGGGGCTTAGAACTGGACACAGGGCTTGAGGTCCAGCCTCACCAGTGCAAAGTCCAGGGAGAGATCACTGCCCTATTCCTGCTAGTCACACTATTTCCGATGCAGGCTAGGATGCTGTTGGCCTTGATAACTTTAAATTTATTTTTCTTCACATAAAAATGATGAATAACATCTTTACGCATGTTTTATCTTTTACTTGCTCCTCCTGGGTAATAATTTGAGAATGATTTCTCTCACTTCTTCCAGGCTTAGGCAGGCTGATCCTCCTCTTTTTATGTTGTTTCCATTTTGTTTGACAGGACAGGGCTTTTTGTTCCCTAATGATCTTATTTGGAAATAGATACCTAAGTTAAAACGAAATGTTTCTGATCAGATGGACACAATGTGAAAAGGAAGAGATGTGTCTTCCTTGTACCTTACAGATTACAATAAATCAGCTTCGTTGCTCAGTGTTTATGAATCAAAGCTTCCATACTTTGACACAAACAGTACTTGTACTGCCTGAACACACTTACGTGAAAATTCCTGTCAGAATGTAAAAATTGTGCCAAGTGTGACTCAAAAAACAATTTACCCTCCATTTGCTGGAATGCAATTTAATAATGTTTATTACACTTTTGGAAAGATCCTGTATAATCTGACAAAAAATGTCATTGAAAAATTGGTAAAATGTCACTGTATTTTACTCTGACAAACACATTGATTGAAATTTAATTACTAAAATTTTAATGTAATTGTTATTAATAACATAATAAGGTAATTTAATGTTAGCCTTAAACTTTAGGTATCTCATCCATTTTGCACTCAAACTAATATGTCATTAGCTTGTGAATTAAAAGGATATTCTGTTGTTAGTTGCTCCTTACTTTTATGATAACACAGCATTCCAGTATGTCTCAGAACCAAGGTAAAGGTAAACCTTACAAGAATGATTGCTATTATATATGACTTCAGATAACAGTCAGTATTAATCTCATTATGTGACTATGTGAAGCATCTACATGCATTTGAATTAATGAGGATTGCTGTATGGAAAGGTGCTTTCCTTGTGCCAGCTCTTTAACCTTTATCTGAGTTTAAATCACTGACATAGAACAAGTAAAACAAACCAAAAGTGGATGGTTTTCCATGGAGCTGGTAAATTGAATGGACTCAGAGATGGATCTGGTGAATGCCAGAGTTGGCCTAAGTGTAGGGCAGAGCCTTAGATGTGACAATTGTGGGTACAGGGAGAAGGAAATGATAATGGTGGGCTGGGAATGAGATCTCACTCTTTTAGTAGCAGTGAGATGCTGGATGGGCTCAGCTAGCCATTGAACTATACCCAAAATATGATTGAATTTCCAACCAGGTGTAAAAGCCAGTTTCACTTCACGGTAAGTTAATGAGTTGTTAATTTAGTTAAGTACTGCAGTAGTCATTAGTCCAGGGAGAAGAGAGATAACCACAGAATAAAAATAAATCCTGTGCTCTTGAAATTTTCATGGATTCTTCTTTTGTCTCTCTTTTTTATTTCCTTTTTCTTCCTGCCTTACCACAGCTCATCCATTCTACTGTGTCTGGAGTCTGCATGGTGCCTGACAGAGACAGACCATGAAAATGCTATAATTGGCTAGCAGAATCACAAGGCTGGACTACAGTCACTAACAGATACAAGCCTGGGATTTATATTTAGCTATAGTGCTAGTGCAGTTTGCAATTTAGGATAGGCATACCTGATTTATCTTTAAATTAGCTAATCCTCTTAAGAGCAAATTTCTGCTCTCTACAACACTGTGATTGGCACAAAGTAATTTACTTTTTGCCATCACAGTGAGACTGTTTCCACTGCACCAGCAGTGTATGTGTGTGTAGATTACTTTGTAGACCCATCTGCCATCTACTTAGGAATCCTATTTTTCTTTTGTGAATATGGCATTATGTGCTAACTGTTATGCACGGCTAGCAAAATGTGAACTTTCTAGAGCGAAACTGAGAGTGGAACGGTGAAGAATTCATTGCATAGCAAGAATGTGACACCTAGTGGATACACAACATTGAGGAAATATGACAGTCCCATCAAGCAATATTGCCATAAGATGACCCTGTCCAGTAGAAAAAATAATTTGATAGCAGAAAAGAGATTGATCTTGAATGACTGTTTGCATGGGCCAAAGTAATTGCATAATGTCAACTCCCCACTGAAAACTCATAAATGTAGGAGGTGTCAGAGACAGTTTTAAAAGAATTGTTTTTAAACTACTAGAAGGCTGAAGATGTCAGGCCAAGAAGGCCAGAGGCCCAAAGCCCATGAAGACATTGTGGATATTCATGAGATGCATCATAACTAGAGACCTCCAACATGCAGAACACAAGAATAAAGTCTAAAACTCCCCTTTTGTTAAACCCACCTCTCTGTTACTGCCATGCTACGTCTTCAGAAAGTGAGTAGGTGATACTCAGAGGTGAATAATTATATGGTGAGATCAGTGGAAGCTGGACAAAACTGAAACACAGTTTAAGAAGTCTGACATTCTGCCCCAACTATCTGATACAGATGGTGTCTGTCTTCTATTTTCCACTGCAGTCTGTAGTACCTAAATTTCAAGTATTCGCATATCCTCATTTTCCACGGTGCCCTAGACCCTCACTGCTTCATTGGCTATAAATATTAGAAAAATTCATCACCAAAAGTTGGTATGTTATACTTATTACCAAACACAAATCAAAATTTCATCGTAAAATTTACATACAAATATCTCTATTCATTTCAAAATATGCTGAAAAGTCTTCCCCAAGCCCAGCATGGGAGCACGCTTTGCTGGCCAGATCCTTTGCCTGCCACCACTGTTTTATAGTCACACTTCTCACTTCCCAGCTACAAATGGATGCTTGGAACTATATTCTCTACAAAAGTCTTGGTATCAAAATGCAAAAATGTCCTATTTTCCTGTACAAAACAATGTTTGGAAAAGTAACTGACCCAGCTGAAGTGCAGGATTTTTATACCTGAAGCTCCAGGAGGAGGTTTGGGTCACATCCAGAGAAGGACATGAGCCAGCATTGTGCCCAGGTGGCCAGAAAGGCCAATGGCATCCTGACCTGTATTAGGAATAGTGTGGCCAGCAGGACTGAGGAACTGATTGTCCCCCTGTACTCAGCACTGGTGAGGCCACACCTCGAGTTCTGTGTCCGGTTCTGGATCCCTCAATTCAGGAAGGACATTGAGGTGCTGGAGTGAGTCCAGAGAAAGGCAATGGAGTTGGCGAAGGATCTGGAGCACAAGTCCTGTGAGGAGCACCTGAGGGGGCTGGGGTTGTTTAGCCTGGAGAAAAGGAGTCTCAGGGGTGACCTTATTGCTCTCTACCTGAAAGGAGGGTGTAGCCAGGGGAAGTTTGGTTTCTTGTCCCAGGCAACCAGCAGAGGACAAGAGGATGTAGTCTCAAGGTGTGCCAGGGCAGGTTTAGGTTGGACATCAGGAGGAATTTCATCACAGAAAGGATGAATAAACACTGGAATGGACTGTCCGAGGAGGTGTTGGGGTCACCGTCCCTAGAGGTGTTTAAGGAAAGACTGGACGTGGCACTCGGTGCCATGGTCTGGTTGACACAGTGATGTTCAGTCGTAGGTTGGACTCGATGATCTTAGAAGTCTTTTCCAATCTAATCGATTCTGTGATTCTGTGACAGGAGGCAGCACACGAGCAAAAGGTGGAAATAAACAAGAGGATGAAGTGAGAGCTCGTGGTCCGTACGAGCGTTGCTGAAACACTGACACTGGAGCATTTTTAAAACGCTGACATTGGAGCATTCCGAAAGGCCGCAGAAGGGGCAGGCGGGCACACAGGGCCCGGGTGGGGCCCGGCTGGGCCGGGCCGGGCGGGGAAGGGCC
>VWPU01006639.1:0-23780 GCA_013398955.1 Callaeas wilsoni
GGTGGAAGGAGCAGGTGGTTGGTCCTGGCTGCCCTTGGAGGAGCTCCAGCTCTACTGGGAACTTTCCTCGGAGCATGGCAGGTGAATGGATAAACTCCTTTGATTGCAGTGCACCCACATTGCAAATTTAACCAACTTTTCCAACATCGCAACGCCCGCCTCGGAGCTTCAAAGGAGGAGAAAGGCTGATTTAAGCTGCATGAAACAACAAAATTCACAGTGTTCATCATGACAGCAGAGAAATTTAGCATTTCCTTAAATCCCAGGAAAGTTAAAACTATTCCCTGACTGAAGTTGGGTAAAACTTCGGATTTTTATCAAGACACTCATTATAGTTGCATATATTAAATTTTAATTTCAGGGAAAGTATGGCTGATGTAAAACCCAAAAGAAATCCTACACAGGGTGCAAAAGAACAGCTGAAGTTTTTCTTAAAAATCAGCTTTTGTGTTTGTAATGTGATAAAAGAACCTGCTGGTGGCAAAAGTTTCTTTATAAATATGCAGATTCTAAAACAATATGTTAAAGGCGAGAAGGAAGACTCAATGTGAAAGTTGTTCCAGCTCTTTGGAAACCGAACATCACCCATGAAAGTGAGCAGATCATTTATAAATTTAGAGGAGATTGAGTTTTACATGAAAATGGTATTTTTGGTTGGACTTTGGCATTAGAATGTTATGTTAAATTCTCAAAGTCCTTGAAATATTGAGAGTGCAAGAAAATATTAATCTGTTTACTTTAATTTTTCAAATATATGAGTCACAGTCACATATTTTTGTCTTTTGTGCCTGTAATTTTGAGTAGCTTTAAGGATTTGTGACTAATACAGGGCATGACTGTCTTTTTTTTTCTCTCCTCAGTGTTAAATACGTGTTTATATTTTTAAAGCCTGTTTTCAAAATTTGTTCTACATTTTCCCCGAGTTCTGCTCCAAGTATCTTTTTTCTGCAGTTGCTCAGTGTTTTATTTAAAGTCCTCTAATAAAGAGCATGGAGTCAAGGTCCTCACACTGTAGGAACATTAGACTTTAAAGAAATGTCTTTATCACCCTTTTGCAGTCAGTGTTCAACTAAATGGATGAAAATTTGACTCGGTGTTAAATTAAAAAAATATTTGTAGAAGTGTTTATGAAGTATTCCCTTTCCTTTCCCAAGTGCCATGAAAAACAATTCAGGTTTCAAGAGAGCCAGGAATGAGAGTATGAAGAATATTATGCAAATATGAGCATAACTATGAATCTTCTTCAATATTTGCAGTCCTGCTGCTTGTGGTTTTAGCCATTGAGGGAAGAAATACAGCCTGGCTCTAGACTTGGCTGTCTTCAGAGTTTTAAATTCTGCTAGGATAGAGGCAGCGATGCAACAATAAAACCTGCCTCTTCCTCTCACTTTTTCTATCTGAATTATTAATAATTATTGCCATTTTTTATGGTTCATTTTGTCCTTAAAATAAGGGTGGTTCTCAGTGCAGATCTGCTCCATCTCCTGCTCCACCAGCTGTGGGAGGCCCCTGCTCAGGGCACTGGCCACGGGCACTGGTGCCTGGCACACCCTGAGTGCTGTTGAAACACAAAATCTCCTTTTCCAACCCCCTAAATCTTCATTTTGCTGGAGCCAGGCTGTGAGAAAGAGCTGACAGTGTTGTTCCATCAGTGTTTTGGGATATGCAGGATGCAGCTGGCTTTCAGGCCAGCCTGATGTTGGCACCAGCAGGTTCTGGCTGGCTGGAATCCTGCCACAGGTGAGGACTGTGGATACCCAGAGCCTTGGCATGTCCACCTGAGCAGCACAGGAGCTGTGTGACACGGGGGGCGTTTCGAGCTCCTGCAGAAGAGCTGCAGAGCTGCAGATCCAGGCATTCCAGAGATTATCCCCCAAATCCACATGGGGTGTGGAAGTGTTCTCCTGTGCGCTCCTTATGGAAGCCTGACTCTTCTGCAGGCACAGGTTTGCATCTTTTCCTGTGGGATTTTCTCGGTTGGTTTGGACGGTTGGGATGGCTGGAGACGAGAGAGCTCTGTGGTTGGGTTTTAGAGTGTGGAGTTTATTTACGAAGGGCGTGGGTACAGTGGCCCTGCTTGGAGCTGCCAGCTGCAGCTCGGAGCAGGCCAGGAAAGTGAGAGAGCAAGAGAAGCAAAGGTAAGAGCAAGAGAGAGTAAGGGCAAGGGGAAGTAGTGGAAGTTGTAAAAGGAGAGGGAAAAGAGGGAAAAGAGAGCGAAGAAGAGGGAAAAAGAGTGAAGAAGAGAGCGAGGTTCTTATTTATAATACAATAAATCTTCTTCTGTGTTGAATATTCTAATTTCCATTAACCAATCTAGTACAAGATACAAATCCTATAGTATTTACATACAGCCTATAAGAATTGTTATATTACCATAATTTTAAACTCCAGAAACTCCTCTTTGGACCCCTGCTGCCAAGCTAGCAGGGTCTGCTCTGACCCTTGGAGCTGTCTGCAGGCAGAGGGGATTGTTCAATCAGAGAGGGGATCACCTTCTGCCAGCCATCTCATGGTTTTCCAGATGTTCAGTAACTAAGGCTTGGTATATCAAAGCTTGCTTTCATTTCAATCTCACTTACAGTTTCCATATTCTCAGCATCTTTTGCCAGGCAATCATATTTATAAGGCTTTCCTGTTTCACCTTCCCCAACATTTTCCATGCCTAAAAAACCAGGTAAAATCCAATGGACTTCGTGTTGGAAGCTCCAGGACAGAAACTTTTTGTGTTCTTCCTTTTCCTCCTCCTTGTCACTGCCTGAAGTGTTTTCTCAGTCGTCAGGAGGATATGATCCCACTGGGAACAGCTTCTTGTGAAGGTGTTGATCTGCTGACTGTGGCTGTGACTCCTCCAAGCTTTCATTAGGCATCCATGTGTCATTTCCCTCACTCTTTTCCAAGCTCAGTGTCTGGCACATGCTGCAATTCTGCACTGCAAGCTGGTATTATCCACATCACATTTCTGATTATTGCAGAATAAAAAGACCCCTTTTGAGCCCTTTTGAATACACTTGAAGAAAATACACATTTTCTTGCATTAATGACCTGAAATATTGCAGATCAGCTGGATTTCCTGCATTCCAGAGTTACCTTGGTCAGGAGCAGCCCGTGAGCTGCCAAAACAATGCAGGTATTTTAATGTGTATAAACCTCACAGATGTTGGCGTTGTGGTACTCAAGTTTATATTGAGAGATAAATTCGCCTCATCTATGCTTTGATTTTAGACGTAGATTTTTTACCAAGTTGCTACAAACATAAACAGACAACTTTGACAAGATGATGGATCATCAAATTGGATTAACTTTCCCACCTTTCTCAGCCTGTGCAATCCTTAAAGCTTTTGTGAAAACTCTTCTGAGCTTTCTCTTATTGAAAGGAGCCTGCCAGCAGCTCCCAAGGGCTCCCAAGAGTCGTGAACCAGGAAAGTGCATTTCAAACTGGCACAGGTACCTTGCTTTCCCTCAATAGCTCCCCCTCCAAAACTCAGCACCTTGAAAAACTTCCATGCAATAGAATCATGGAATATCCTGAGCTGGTAGGGATTGTCAAGGATCTTCAATTCCAACTCCTGGCCCTGCAGAGGACACCCCAACAATCCCGCCCCGTGCCTTAGAGTTGCTTTTTTCCTGTTGAAATGCCGTTGGTAAGTCCTCATGTATCCTCAGCAGAAGCTCTGGCCTTATTTCCCATAAATGAGGATCGTCATTCAGATGGTATCTGTGGTCTAGAGCAGTTCTTTATTGCCCTTTCTTCACCTGGCACGTTGTTTTCTGGGCTACTTGATATTCTGCTAACTCTTGGCATCACAAAGAACATCTCATATCCTTATTTCCATGGCCTTGAAAATCTGACCTTGTCCCCCAGAACATTTAAAGTTCTTAGGCTTTTGCAATCTAAAGCTTCCTCATGAGGGGGAGCAGAGGGACAAACACGGATCTGTTCTCCCTGGTGCCAGGGACAGGACCCAGGGAATGGCTGGAGCTGTGTCAGGGCAGGTTTAGGCTGTGTTTTAGGGAAAGGTTCTTCCCCAGAGGGGCCTGGGCCCTGCCCAGGCCCCCCAGGGAATGGGCATGGCCCCGAGGCTGCCAGAGCTCCAGGAGCGTTTGGAAAACCCTCCCAGGGATGCCCAGGGTGGGATTGTTGGGGTGTCCATGCAGGGCCAGGAGCTGGGTTTGAAGATCCTTTTGGGTTCTTTCCAGCTCAGGTTATTCCAGGATTCCACATTTCAAAGCACACAAAGCTTGGGCATGACATCCTCTCTGAAACGCATCGTGAACTTGGGATGAAGCGGAGGGGAGTTCTGTGAGAACAGAGAACAGGAGGGAGAAATCAGCCTCGATTCCCCCTGAAGGCCCAGCTCCCACTGTGGTGGCATCTCGGGGGCAGGGGCTAAAAACAGCCACCAGAAACCCTTCCAGCACTTTACATCTGAAATTAGCTTTATTTTCTGTACGCTCACTCTTTCTGGAAACGCCGTGGTGCCGCAGGGGAAGTACCTGTGAGGAGGGAGGAGAGGTGTTATGAAAGGCCTTGATGTAACTTCAGCACCCAAAGTAATAATTATTTCATTTTACTGGTGTGTGGTAATGATTTACCAGCAGGTCTTCAATAAAAAAAAAGCTCCTGCCTTTAGTGCACACACTCCTGTGTGCTTGCAAACAGAGGGCTGCTTGCCTCATGAGCTCACAATGCAAGGAGAACCTGTTACAAATTCAGTCAATGATCCAACAGGAAATTAAACCTTTTAAAAATGGATGAACCAATGGACCAAGTGTAATGGAAGAAAATGCACAAAATGGGAAGAGTGAGTCATTAACTTGATTTAAATATGATTTTTTTCTTTTTTTGGCAGTACGGCACCAAGGTCTGACATGATTTCCTCTTTCGAAAATGCAGCAAGACGGGAAAAGAATCTGAGTTGAACATTGCAAAGATATAATTTTTCTTTTAATTAGGAAAAACCTCAGTGTCATACCAGACTGGAGAAAAATATCAGAAAATATTTAAACCTGTGAATCTCAGTTTAATATAAAGTCACCTTTTCCTATGACCCTGAGGGGGAAAGGAGTTGTTCTTGTTCTATAATATTTAATTATATGCAAGGATAGGAAAGGCAGAAGAAAGGTCTTTTACTCTGAATATGAAGAATTCAGAGCGAGTCAAAAATGCCAATTATTGCACGGTTCCCACTCCCAGAACACAGCACTGGGATCTGATTTACAGAACCTGGCTGTCAGCATGATTTAAGGGTGATGGTGCTCTCACTACAAATAAAATCCCACTGTTGAAAGAGAAAATTCATTGTTATTTGCAGACGAGGTCCTTCACATAAACACACACCCTGTGCACATCAAGTCATGAAAATTTCAGAGCTAGTAGTTTGGTTTAAGGGGTTTGGGTTTGTTTTTTTTTTAAGCTGCTTTTAAGTTTTCCTTTCCTTTTGTGATTTGTCACCTCTGCCCCCCATTTTCTCTGCCATTATGAATATCACCTTTGGGACGTCTTCTCCTCCTCCATCAAAAGTTTTGCCTAATTTCTTTGTTAGAGAGGTAGGAATGAGGAAGGAGCTAAATCATCATCTGTGTGCTTTTGAGGGGAGTGGGCCTGTCCACGAGAGCAGGAAAACAAATATTTCCTTGCTCGGGTTCTATAAGAGGGAGGGGGATGAAAATGGCAAAATAAAATGATTTACTGAGCCACAGTGATCAGTGGAAGTTCCACCAGTGGGAGAAAAGCTCATTTTGGGAATGTTCTCCATGTGTGATTTGTGGTGTCCTCTTTGGCACTTATTTAGATGAAAGATTGTGGACAACACATTGGTTTTAGTGGAGCTCTTCACATTTCGTCACCCATACCCAGACTAGTAAGAACATGGTTGGAATAATTAAAAAAAACACCTTTTAAGGGGAGCTTTTTAGGCACATCTTTGCCTCTAAAGCTGATAAATTCAGTGCTCAAGAGCGGGTTGAGAAGGGGCACCAGAGTAAATCAAGGAGTGGGAGTCACTGGTAGTTCCTTGGAAGTTTAATCCCAAGGTCACGTCCTGCTCGGAGCTGTTCCCTCCGGGGCCGAGTGAGGAGCCAGGAACACGCCCAGGTCTCTTTGGAGCTGCTGCTCTTGCCAATGGGATTATTCTGCAAATGAGGCACAGCCCTGCATTTTCCAAGCCATAAACACAGGGATGCAGACAAATCCTATTAACAAATAACAGGATTTGTGCTTGCACTGTACCTCCTACTCACCACCTTCAAAATTTACCCCATGCTGGCTGAATCGTTGTTCCGCATGAAATCAAGTGAATTAAAACTCGTTTAAAAATCAGCTAAAAAACCCCCATCGGATTGCACTGAAGTGTGAATAATGATTCAACATCATCAGCTGTGGTTGCCATAAGAAACAAGATTTCATAAATCTGTAAAGTGTAGAAGAGACAGAAATGCCACAAGCAACATTAATCTACTAAAATGATAACCAAAATGGGACCTTATTTTCAGTGCTGGGATAGTTTTTTTTTTTCCCCCAGCTCCTATGGTTTCTCAACAAATCAACAAAAGCAGCTGTAAACCTAAACAGTTTTCAGAAGCCTGAAGGCTCCATCTGATTGACTGTATTATCCATCCTTTGTTAATAGTCATAAACGATTTGTTTCTTTTGGAGAAAACCGAGAAGAACTACAAATAAAGGAATTTTATCTGAGTCATAAGTCACTTCATATCACAGTCTGCTGTTCCACAGTCAGAAATACCACAGAGAAGACGAAATTTGCTCTGAATATTTGCAGTGTTTAATATTTTAGAAGTCCTGGCGGATCACTTTGGGAGAGCTGCGTATAAATTAGCATGAACACAGAAAATGTTTATTTTATTAATAAAAAGTAGAGCAAGCAAGTAGAGTAGCGCTGCTCCTAGGGACTGACTCATTGAATTTTAAGGAGAAATCTCTGTTTTCCACAACTTATTTCTTATTTGTGTGACGAGGATAAATCACCAGAGCCCAAGCAGGTCAGTGGGTGATCCAGGCACGAAGGCAAAGCGCTGTGTGACACACTGTCAAGAGGAAAAACAGGCTGATGAACATTGGGAGACATAAACTTTGAAATGCAATAAAAGTTGTCAGGAAGGAAGCAAAACTCAGGGTGTTTTGTGCAGGCTTTGACAGCCGTAGGCTTCAGGAAAAACTCGTGTTTGGATCTGCAGATTGCTGGGAGCAGAGCGGAGAGTAACCAGGGCAGGGATGTGATGAACTGCCCGGCAAATTCCATGGGAAGTGTTTGGATAGGGAGAAAGATGGTTCTGGAGCAAAGGATAACCCACCGAGCTCTCTTTTCTACGTTTAATAAACACCTCTGGAGAGAGAGTGGGCTTTGGAAGGGATATTTTTATGTTTGAATACAAATGGGCTTCTCGATGTTTTCCGTCCTTCCAATGGCATTGGATGTTTGATGTAGGCTCCCAGCAGTGCTTGGGATAAAACACAACTGTACGAATTTTCCTTTCACTTTAATAATGACAAAAATGGGTTGAATTAGATAAGATTACTCTTTTCTGCATGCACTAATAAATTTAGGACACCGAATGTCTCCAACCCTCCTTATTGGGGCTTCAGGTAAATAAACACAGAGACACTTCATCAAATGCAGGAACAAACTGAGACTGAAGAAGTTAGGAACAGAACTTAATTTCATTTCCTTTATTTAATTTCCATTGCTTTCATACTTGATTTCTTTTTCCTTGCGTAATTGCATGTTCACACACGCTGTCCCAGCAAAATCACTGTGTGAAGAGTGGCTTTGCACTGCACACCTGTGCAAAAAGGTGCATTTAAAGTCAAGCATGGCATTGCAGGTGAGCCCATTCTGCAGTGTACTCAGGTTTTATTATTGCCTGGCTGTTCTTTAAGCCAGCAAAGCAGCTGCTTAATGTTATATGGATTCGTGGAAGGTGTTCCTCAGTATTTGTGTTTCTGTCAGATCCTAGGTAAAACCTCTCCTTGTGGAATGCATGCAGTACTTAAATAACTCCTATTTGTGTCCGCTGCTCAAAGGTTAACACGTCTGTGTTCTGCTAACACCTGCACATCAGTTTTTGGTGACTAAGAGCCTATCAAAACCAGAAAACTGTCCTGAATTTCCAGAGCTGGACCAATATAGTCAAATATTTTATTTGGGTAGCTTACATCTTCCTACTTCAGTTTTGCTTTTTGCCTTCTTTACCTTCCCCTCTTAATTCTTCATCTCCCTTCCTCTTAGACCTTGTGTGAAACTAGACCAAAAAAATATTTAGGGGTGAGAAGTGCCCTCATCTGACTGTAAATTCCATAGAGTGGGCTTGGTAGAGCAAGATAAATAACAGAAGTTAATGTAAGGACACATTCAGGGGCTTGATTTTTAATGGTGTTCTTTTAGACACAGCTGTCCTGGTTAGTTTGCAAGATAAATAACATGATAAGATCTACCAAGGAACTAATTTTTATATGAAATGCGAACCTGGGAAGTTTGGGCAGGCTGACAGTATCGAAAATCTCATGGGCTTTCATGTGCTAAAGGCTCTGTTGATTACTTCATGTTCTTGAGTGTCCAGTTGTAATAATGTGAATCCTCCTACAGGATTCCTACCTGTAATAATGTGAATCCTCCTCCTACCCTCTTCTGTGGGTCTGCTTGACAGCAAATCATGCTCCTGCTCAGGAACTTGGAGAATCTAATTTATGTACGTTCATTAGGTGTTTGTCAAAAAATACAAACTTTATTCATGAAGCTTAGCTTTCGCCCATGATTACTTTGGATGAACAGGCTTTCATTATGTTGTAAGAAATAAATCCTTTTAAAGACTTATAACCAGTGCTCCTCAGATCCAAAATTATTAATTCTCCTACTTAAGGAAGCAGAGCTTTCCTTAAGCTTGTGTGAATGCCACAGATAAATGATAAACATTGCCTTTTGCATAATTGCACGGCCAGGTGAAATGCTTACATATATATCTCATTTATATAAAAGGTGTATGAATCCAGACATTGCATTTTAAAGGTAAAAACAAATGAGAGCTGCAGCAGGCTGGCACAGAATGAATTCTGCTTTGCATTTTGGAAGGGCTGTAAATCACTGGAGCTCTGCAGTCAGAGTTTATGATTTCCATCAAAGAGCACGAGGGACATATTTCACTGTAGTCTATCCATTATTCTGCAGATACTTGAAAAGAGAAACTCAAACAAAGCTCTCATTAGGAAACATTGACAGAGGACCAGCAGAGAATTCATTTACTGGTACATGGTGATACAGCAAAGGAGGCTGCCAGAGCCATATATCAGAGTGCCGTGGGGATGGAGGGATGAGGAGGAGATGTGCATCTAGGCAGGGATTTTTGTACAGCTCTTCCAAGGTTTCTGTTTGTTCTGATTTCTGGCAGCTTGAAAGCAAATGAAAATTTATAGCTGAGGTGTCAGGGAGCTCGGAGGGCTGGCTGCTCCTGCAGGAACAGGCTCCGTGGCAGGAGGGCAGGCCAGCCCCGTGGCACGTAAAGAACATTCCTGGGGCAGTCAAAAGTCAAAAATCAAAGTGATGGGGCAGCTCAGAAAGGATTGGGGTCAAGAACGGGCCCAGCGATGAGAACCAGGGTCAGCCACGTCCCCAGGGACAAAGGGAAGGTGCAGCTGGGACAGCAGAGGGTCAGGGACTGGGGCACAGGTGGGTGCCCAGGTGTGGCTCAGGGCGAGGCTGAGGGCACACACCTGAAATGGGGCTGGGGAGGAGCCAGGGGAGGCTGCCCAGGGCAGTTAAACCCTTTTAGTGCCCCGGGGGCCCAGATAAAGCAGATCTACATCTCCTGAGGGATGCCTGGGTGCCCAGCAGCAACTCTTTTTGCAGCAGAGGGGTGAGTGTTTTCAGAGTACACACCCAAAAGGGGGGAGTGCATTTCACAAATGTTGTCTTGACTTATCTGCACCTATTTCACCTATTCCCTGTCTCACAGGGGCTAAGGTTGATGCTGCTCTTGCGGTTAAACTCCTGCTGGAGTGGCAGTGTGGGAAACACTGGCAGGCATCTAATGGGTTGGCCAGAATAAACAGAGAGCAGGCAAGAGAAATACTGTCTCAGCTGGACTTCTGAGGGTTTGGGTGCTGGTGTGGTTTTGGGATTTTGTAGGTTTGAGAAAATTCAGAAAATGCAGTAAAAATCTGTGATGCATAATTTCTGTGGAAATTATTTTTTTAAATGTGTCTTGCTGAATATTTATTCTGGTTTTGCACGTATCAATCAAAATATATGCAGCCTGAATAACATTTAAACTTTAATTGACACTAAATGAAGTTAATTTTGTTGCTGTATTGATACTGGGTTTTTTTGTGTGTTATTAGGGTGATGTGATATGTTCATTTGGCTTCTTTAGAGTAATGATAACTATTTAGATTGTTGCTGTTACCATACCCTGATACCTCCAGACATGGTGATATTAATAATTGGAAAATCGAGGTTGTGTAAGGATTTATGGGAATAAATGCATAGCTTTGACACAGCCTTCCCAAAGCAGCATGGACTGAGCCACTGTGCTTGTGTTTATGGGAAGTAGGATAATTTTTCCTTGTTTTGGAATGATGAGTGGGTTGGGGAAGAAGCTGGGATAGAAACAGATACTCCAAGAGGCCCAATGTGTTAAGTTTTATTTGGTCTTGCTGTAGCTCGGTTTTAATTGCTGCTATGAATCCAGATTTGCTTTAGGAAAGGATCTGAAAGCTTTTCCATCAATGTGCTGAAAGGAATGTGCACCTATAAACCACTCTAAAGGGTTTTGTCTGCATCGGCTGTGACGGTTGCATTTTAGATCTGTTTTATATAAAATTTGTCTTCTGACCATTTCTTTTCCTCCCAGCCAAGCTGTGGCTGTTAGGGGGTGAAATGATTAGTCCCGTGTCAGAGGTTGTGGGTCAAGGTCTCTCCAGAGCAGCCCTGTGCTGCCAGTGGGCATTTCCAAAGGGAATTGGGAATATCAGTTGGCTTTAATTGTGTTCACTGCAAGTGTGATGCTTTTATTTAAGTGAAAGGTCAGGAGAAGCTGAACTCATTTAATATGGACTGCAGTAAAGCACTGACTTTGCACAAGGGCACAGAGTGAGAGGACAAAGGAGAGTAGAGTCCAGTCGGATACTGGGGAGAGATTCTTTGCTAATGGGCTCGTGAGGCACTGGGTCAGTTTGCCTGGAGGGGCTGAGGCTGCCCCATCCCTGGAAGTGTCCAAGGCCGGGTTGGAAGGGGCCTGGAGGAACCTGGGATAGAGGAAGATGTCCCTGCCCAAGACACTGGATGAGCTTTAAGGTCCCTTCCAACCCGAACCATTCCACAATTCCAAGACAAATCCCAGGAACCTGGAAAATGTTTCTTTGTCTGGCACCAAGAGTTCGTGAAGCCAAAGGCACAGGCTCATGGCACTTGTGGCTTAGTTTAAGGTTTATCTGATCAAGTTTTTCTTGATGTAGGATCAGAGAATGGCTTTGCTGCCACATCCATGGTTGTTGTCAGGATTTATGCCACGGAAAACTCAGCCGCCGAGTTAAATTGATGTGTGATGGAAAGGAGGAAAAAACGTGTGGGAGGCTCTGGCTGGTCTGGGAAGAGGACCTGGCTTGGGAGTGTTGATCCTGGGAATATTCTTGGTAATTTGTGTTTTATATACAATACACACGGTCTGAGGGCTACAGGCTCAAAATTTATTGTCCACCCAATGTGGTATCACTGATGTAACTACTTTGGTGATGAAGAAATGCACAATCCCTTGTCTTCTTCTCATTCCTTGTCACATAGGGACATAAATATGAAGGTATTTATTATTTTAAACAGACGCAATAGAATTAGGAAACTTTGCATCATTTGAGAACACCTTAGTGTTCAAATTGGCTATTATTAAAAAAGGAATTAAAACTTACATTACATGGAGACCTCGGTCGTCAGGTTTAACATCCTTGTAGGTAGTGAGAAAAGCTGTTTTGACAAGAAACTCTCTCTCCCAACTCCTCTGGACCAAGAGAATGAGCTCAAAGTGACACTTAGCACACTCCTGGCTGGTTGCTGCCTCCTGACTGACAGCAGAGGTGAGGGTGAGGGGCTGGAAGGGGAGAAGGAGTTATGCTCACAGTGATTTATGAATTTCAAATAATCGATGTTTCCAACCAGTGTTTGGTTCTTCATCAGTGAGAAGCACAGCTTGTTTATCACGTTCTTAAATGGATGGAAGGAAATATGTGCATATTAATGTAAAAAAAAAAAAAAAAAAAGAGGCACTTTATAAATGGCTGAGCGAAAACTTTTCCAAGAGATTTTAATGAGGATAGATAATAACAGGGATGAGCTTAACCAACCTTGGTTTTCAGTCGTGTCAGAAGGGACACTTAGTCATAGTCTCCACACACTTCTTCTGAGGGGCAGTTGTATTAAAGAGAAATGTCCCAATCTGCTGGAGGGGGATGAAATGCAGCTCTGGCTGCTCTCTCAGCTGGCTGGCCCAGGATAATGGCATTTCTGGCCTAGGAAATGTTTCCATTTATGTGGAATGCTGACAGCTGAATGAGTTTCTCTTTACTAACTCCAAACCAGAACATCCCAAGCTTTAGTTTACTCTCAGGTCAGGCTGCCGAGTGACCTCTAGATCATGTTAGTATCTGAGCTGTTTTGCACTGTCTATGAATGAAACCTTTGATATCTTTATGGATTTAAGAAGTTATTGACCAGTGGTTCAGGGATGTTTGCAGCCTTTAAATAATGAGCAACATTTAAATAACAAAATTATTTTTGTTAGAAGCCAAGGAAGAGAAGCATGGCCCAAGCCAGCCAGGTCTCCTCACAGTGACTGCCCTGAGAGGTGCTCAGGCTCCCCCTGTGTTCCAGGTGTTACAGTGAGGCAATGCCCTTATTTTTGTGTGGTTTTCCTAATAATAATAGGGAAACTGCATGGCAGGCTGCTGGTGTCTGCTTCAGATCCCAGCCTGCCAAGTATATTTAATTTTTACTCCAGATATTTGTCCCTGGAATATAAGAATTATGTTGGGTTAAGGTTTGGGTGTAGAAAGCTTCTTGGCTTTTAAACTGACCCCAAATTCCAGCTCTCCTTCTGGATCCTATGGTCAGTGTGAAGGAGATTAATGTTTAATTGTAGAGTGGGATGCTGGAAGCTGGGGAATCTGGAGAAGCTGATACCCAACAGGAGGAGAGCAGGGTGTAAGCACCAGGCTTCTCCCTAATGGATATTAAAGTAGTTGGGGCCTGGAGCTCTCAGATCCAGTATTTAATAGATGAGCAGTAGCTGCAGCTGTCATGCTCTATAGTGGAACAGCACTATTACTATTTTATTACCTTTGATTAGTTGAAATTGTATCTTACAGCCAGCAAACGCCCTATAAATGCATTTACCAGCAGCTGTATTTCTGCCCAGCCTTGGCACCACGAGGAGCTGCTGCATTAGAGAGACCCCATCCATCACACTTTGGATTTGAAGCAATATCCTCTCCCCAAATTAACGTCATCACCTCCTAACAGCTGTGGCCACCAGCTCAGGGATGGTTGATGAGCTTGTCAGTGTTTCCAATATAAATCCTGCCTTTAATAGATTTATTTGTAAGTTAGACCTACTTAGCTATAAAAATCTGCTCTGGTTTGGAACTTGGCATGGAGGGCTCTCGCTGGATGATTTTCTTCACAGTCCTTCTGTGCTTGATTGAAAACTTTTTGCCAAATCCAGTCAAGCATAATAAACTTCTGGAAATAGTAATTAAGGGTCTTGATGGCTGTGTGGCTGTGGTTTTGGCCAAATGGTTTCTTCTGGGGGGAGCAGGCAGAATGTATTTATTGCTGATGTGATCTTCTGTCTCCAAAGGGGGCCTGAATATTATCCTGCCCTAAATGGTCCATTGAGAAATGTAGGTCTCTCCTCCTCCTCCAAAATATCAGCTCTGTTCCCTCCCCTAAGAATGACGGAAATTGGAACAAGAAAATTTCATGTGGATTTAACAAAAACGTGGGCCTGGGTGTTTATTTTTGGTTTAACGTATGAAACCTTGGAGTTTAAAAACACTTAAAAAAGAAATAATTTCTTTACTTCGGCTATAGTGAATCGTTTCAACGTCTATTTTCTCCCCTCTTTTCTTGGGTGATGCTGGACGTAGAAAACTCAACCTGCAAATATGCAGTTTGATTTCGCTGGAAGAGAATTTTTGCTAAAATGCAGTTTCTCTGAAAAAATAAATATCTGCTTTCAGTCTTTTGTTGATACTCAATCACCTGTTAACAGCAAATTTGTCCAACAATGTCCTAAAATGAGAGTTGGTAACAACCACACACTCAACACGTATTTATCAGCAGAAATTTAAATACGAACACGTGATGGCCAGATGTTTCCATTCTTATTGCAAGATATGACATCTTAGCAATCTTTGTATTTGAAAAGCAGATGATTCATCAGTTATTTTTGTGAGGTTTTCATCTTGGTGAATTAAACTTTCAGACAGAATTCGAGTAACTGCACAGGGAAAGTCCAGTGGATGCCAACCAACCAAAGTGTGGTCCGGGCTTGTTCTCCCTGTCCTCCTGATTTGTGGTTCTACTCTGCAGGTTATTGTGTGTCAAGTGATCCAGCTTTCCATGGAAATGGGGAAAACTGCCAAGGCAGCGCTCAGCCTAGCATCTCATTCCCATTTATCTACCTATTGTATCCGTAATTAGCTGCAGTTTCCTCAAATGCTCCTGGCAGGAACATTTTCAGGTCTACTTTCAACTCCATCTCATTAAAACGTGTGAGAAGCGGCACCCTGACACCCTTCCCATGTTTATTCACTCCCCAAAGCTCTCCTGCACACACAGCTGGGCGTGAGTGCCCTGGAGGGCTGGACAATGTCTGAGATTGACCGCTGAGATCAGTCTGATAAAGGTTTGGAGCAGCGCACGTCCAGCCTCCCTTCTGCTCCTTGGAGCTGCCTTCAAAACGTGTCAGCAGCGGAAGGAGGCATAATTCAAATAGTCCTGGAATACAAGGGGAAAATGAAAAATGGGGAGCTCTGCACAGAGCAGTAACACCATGCGCTATCAGCTTTCCTTAAGCCTTGTAAACCTGTCAGAAGTGTTCTTGCTAATAGTCCATAATACCTTGTTGTAGAAGTAGTAATCAGTGATTTCTGAACCAAACTGGCAATTCAGAAATGAATCATTGCTCGCATTGATTTTTTTTTTTTTAATGTGGCTGGCATCTGTGTCAGGCAGTAGCAGCGGCAGTAGCGTGTTCCCATCCCATTGTCACAGGCACGATTCAGATCTCCAACAACGAGGTGCGACTTTGACCTATTGCTATGCAAATTCCCTTCTAATGTGTGTTGATAGCGTAGCCAAACATGTTGTGACTAAGATCTGAAAGAAAGGCTACCATTAGAAAGCTGTAACTAAGCCATTTAGGGCTGAAACTAATAATTTGTGAGGAACTGCTTAGCAAAACCTGTTCTTAAAAATTTCCATTAAGAACAGACTTTGGGTCTAAGGAAATCTATGTTTTCTGTAAACATGACAGCATTTAACACAGACGGGCAAGTACATTATGGGATGTGCATGTAGCTGGAGATAAGGAGTGTTTGCAGGTGCTATGGAGATCTTCTCTGATTTTGGAGTGGCTCTGAAGCACTGACACTTCACCCCTGACTCGGCCCTCTCTGAGGCTGGAAAAGCCCTCCAGGATCACCGAGTCCAAGCTGTGCCCGATCCTCACCCTGTCGCCAGCCCAGAGCTCTGAGTGCCACCTCCAGGTGCCACCCCCAGGGATGGGGACTCCAAACCTCCCTGGGCAGCCCCTTCCAAGGTCTGACCACTCTTTCCATGGGGAAATTCCTGCTGGTGTCCATCCTGGCCCTCCCCTGGCACAGCTTGAGGCCGTTCCCTCTCCTCCTGTCCCTGTTCCCTGGGAGCAGAGACCCTGACCTTGCTCCACCCTCCCGTCAGGGAGTTGTGCAGAGCCACAAGGTCCCCCCTGAGCCTCCTTTTCTCCAGGCTGAGCCCCTTCCCCATCTCCCTCACTCCCTCCTCATATCCCTGACTCTCCAGACCCTTCCCAGCTCTGTTCCCTTCTCTGGACCTGCTCCAGCCCCTCCGTGTCATTTCCCATCTCTGGGAAGCTCCAGCCAGCTCTAACCTCTCATTTTTCAGGGTTTTCTTCTTTCCCTGTCAAAGAGAAAATTTGAAATTTTGCAGCCCCCGACTCTGAGCACCGACAGAGTTGTGATTGTGAGCTCTATTCCAGGGCTAACATTTCATGACTTTTGTGCCTAAAAGGGAGAAATCCACGTCAGGAATGAGCCCTCTGGGTCCTGAGCCTGGAAGAGGCTGAGGCCATGGTTTATTCTGTGCTCTGTGGAGTCTCTTAGTGCTGTAGGAACAAGAGCAAGGTTAGGAATTCTACTAGAGTTTGTTTTTCTAATGCCATTTCCCTGTCTGGCAGAAGAGGTTAAACTCAGGACACAGAAACATTTTCTTTTAAAGGCTTGACAATGCCTTCATAAGGATTTCATGCTCTCCACCACCATTTCTACCGAGGAAATCCATGTGATGTCAATATTTGCAGAGCTGAGAGTGGACCAGATATCGGAGATGGTCTGTGAAATGTTTGCAGTCCAAAACCAAACAGGAAACTCCCAGGCCTAACACTGTAATGATAAAGGAAAACATTCCTCCAGGTGCTTGCCAGGAGAAAAGTAAAACAAAATAAATAAATGTTCATGGTTTTTTCCTTGCCCTGAATAAAAGTGATTATGGGAATAGATAATAATTGCAAAATATAATCACTGGGTCTAAAAGCAGCTGTCATGTGGACCTGGGCTGAAAAAGGTATCATGAGGCTGCTTAATGAGAACAAAATATTGTTAATTTTCTTTGCTTAGGATTAGTTTCAGGTGGAATAGATAACATCTGAAATTCCATTTTGAATTACAGTACTCCCTCTGTCCTTTTTTTTATGACTGTAAAAATGCATCTTCTCAGTACGACAAATGAGTTATTTCTTTATTTCCACTCTGACACTGAACTGAAAACTACAAAAAAGTGGTAGATGAAATAATTTTCTTATCATTTTCTTATTCAGGAGCCAGTGGATATTTATTTGGTCTCCTGGAGATGATTAACACTTGGAGAGGGAGATCCAAAAAAAATGATGGGAATCTAAAAAAAAGAAAAAAAGACAAGAGTAGATATTAAATCAGAAAATTTCTCCCCTTGAGACAGTCTATGAAATTCCCAAATCTTAACTCTAGTTTCTTTAATATAAATTTTCAGGAGGCTTGATCTTTCTGTGTGCAGAGGAATTATCTTTTATTAATACAGCCTATTAAGCTGTGTGTATTGAGTTGTTCATACCAGTGATAGTTCCTAAACTTTTAAAACCATTTCTGGAACAGCTTTTCCGTGAAACCCACGGCCTATGCATAATACATGACGGTGTGCTGTGGGCTGGAGATTTTAATTGGGTTTTAGTTTGGATCAGCTGGGTTACTGACTCTTCAAGGCATCATTTGCCATCAGAACTCTGTTCCTGTGTTCTTCTGTTTCCTCTCACTGCTGCAGCCACTGGAAGAAAAGGAGGTTTGCTATTGCTGTAAAAGAATTAGGAAGGAGCTCCTCCCCAATGTCCCCAGCACAGTTTCCAGCTTTTTCACGTCTCCTGCTTCCTCCCTCCAATGGCTGGGCTTCAGTGTGAGAAAAAGAGGAATTTGGTGTTCAGGGAGTGCTTGGACTCTGCTGGGACTCCCACAGAAATAAAGCACATTAAAGGCTGCCGGGGACCAACCCCCAAGGATAAATCCAGAAGCTCCGAGGAGGAAAACATGAATTCTATTGAAACCTCTGTGTTTATCCCAGCACATCCAGCTAGAGATAAGGCCTGGAATGATAAGCAGCAGATAGGATCGGGCCACAACGTGAACTTGCAACAAATTTATCTGAAATACATGTTTTATATACAAAGGGATGCTCCCTTAAGTCAGTAGGGAATGTCCTAATCACAGCTTCAGAATTCAAAGCGTAATGTTTTTTATCTGATTCTCCTGTTTCTTTTTTCCTCCTGAAATACAAGTTCCTGATATAAAGAGGGGGCATCACTTCACTCTTTGATTATTTTTTGACTATTTATTTTTTAATTAGCTTTTCTATTTAATTAGTTTTCCCAAATCACTGTCAGTAGTATCAGAAAACTTGTGGAACAATCTGAACTCCCTCTGGTGGTCATACAAGACTTTTGGAGTCTTAAATCTTCAGCCATCAGTTCAGGGGTTTTTTCAGGGAAGGGTGGTTGTAAGCTCCGAATTTTGTGGTGTCTCTCATCTAATTCTGTGATGAATTAAGCATTTAAAAATTTAATATCTCACTGAGAAAATTAGCTGAATCACCGTGAATAGAAATTAATTTTGTTCAAAAATTGTTGTTAAAATTTGTAACCCCGTGCCTTTCAATTGATAATTTCTTACACTTTAACAAGAATCTAAAAGATAATTGCTCCCTACTGTGGTACCTCGTACTGCAGCTGGTACATGAGACGTGCACAATCCTGACCTGTTTTACACCATGTTTCTGAAACAGGGCAAGGAACAAACACCACACTCCAGGTAAAAGGTTTCGTATAAGGTGTTAAAAAAATCCTGACAGCAAATGTCTGCTCGGTGTTGTGGATTGTGGAGAGCTGCCGGGATGAACCACACGTACTCATAGAGTTATTGGTGGAACTCCATCCATTGATTATTATAGGCCAGGTTATATACATTAGTCAGCTTGTTCACGAGCCACTTAGCAACTTAGGATTGGATAATAGCTATTATCATGTGTATAATAGTTAATACGGACTGGCTGTAGCTAAACAATCATGCTCTTTCTCTATTCTTTTCTTGTGGTTACATGCTCCTGTTTTCCCATCCCGTCTTCCCATCTTGTTACTTTCCTACCAGTGACTTTGTTTCTTCTTTCTTGCTTATTCAGGATAATCAGGGTTGCTGAGGCCTGGGCTGCGCACATCCCAATGAACAGCTCCCGTGAGAAACTGCTCCCAGTATCCATTTTCTCTGAGAAACTGCTCTATAATTACTGAAACCTGGCTTGTGCACGTAGCTTAGCTCTGGATGTCCTTGCTCAGAGAGCCATTCTTCTACAGTGCATGTGAGCGATCCGAGGGCAGTCCTGTTGGGAAGATCAGGTACTGAGCTGGCAAAGGAGAAGTGAGCTCGTTTTGCCTGGAATATGGAATTTAGGAGGTGAAAACCATCTCGGGTGCAGTCCTGAGCAGGGGCAGCAGCAGTTCCACAGCTGCTCGGTCGCTGTTACTGGCTCTCTCCCTGGGCAGGGTGAAATCCTCTCTCGGGTAAGCCTGGCCTGCCGCTGGGCAGTGATGATGGTGCCTTGGAGAGGCTGGGCAGATGAAAGGATAAAGGGCAGGGATTTATGGAAAGGCCTTCCCAGGGCACACCTTGGGCAGTGCAGGAGTCTCACAGAGACTGCACCCAGGATGGACACAGCCACCCGTTTTTGGGACAGATAGAAGTTCTGTCCATTTGCATATCAGAGGTTCATTGTCCAATTCCAGCTTCAGGCAGTGCAGTCCCATTCTCTCAGTTTGCTCCTCCCAACTCCCTTTTGTTTCCATTTCTCGGGGCCTGAGAGAGTGAGGTGTCCTTGATTCTCAGGCCTGGAGAGGAATTGTTGTGTCTGACCAAAATGGGAAGAGCAGTTGCTCACACTCTGTGTGGAGCTCAGAGTTACACACTAAAGAATTGCAGGATTACAAACATACGGAAATACAAAAGCTAAAATCCTAAGGCATCAATGAGAACACTTCAGGGAGGCTGCAGCTCCTGCTGAGGCACTGCAACAGCCCCAACCAGCTTGGCTGCACATCAAACCCTGAGCAGGGCTGGAGGGCAAGGAACAACCCTCTCAGGGCTTGGTGTTGCTTAGAAAATGCTCAGTGCATTGGATCCTTGGAGTGTTTTAAAGGTGGCTGCACTGACCGTTGTCTGTGCTGATCAGAACTGAAGAGCTCAGGCCAATCACACAATAAATTTGTGTTCTGACCTATCTGAATGTGACTTTCCCAACAATCTCCAAACATCAGCTGAGGCACCCGAGGCAGCGAATGCCGGTCTGTGTCTTTTGGAAGCACAGGATCATTAAGTGTGTCATTGCTTATCAATATCCCAGCCTATGGTAACAGATTAAAAACCTTTCTGGGAATATCTTTATCCTCAGTGACATTTTCAAGCCGTTCCTAGGCGATGGCTCCCTCTTCAGTCCTGCAGCAGAGATCAGCATTCATTTCTCTTGGCAAACTAAGTCGGGTGTTTTATACGAATAACAGCAAACACGTTCATTAGCTTTTGCAAGGACGTTTACTCCAGAAAAGCTAAACAAAATAATGTGCTGAGTGATGGAAGCTTCATGACAAACATCATTTGCAGCTCTCGGACTCTGCTTCTCCTTCTTGGGTTATTTTGAGTGATTTGTCTGGCGCAGAATATCAGGTCTTTGATCTCTGGACTGATTATGTGAGGCTAGCAAAATAATTGAAACAGAGGAAAACACCGATGATATAAGAAACTAATCCACTGAACAATATAGTGTATCTTAAACTGGCAGTAAAACAATTAAGATGTGCACACATGCAATAAGCAAACACAGAAACATCTCGAGCAGAGTGAGCAAAGCTAATTCCAAGCTCAGGATGATAATTTGGGCCATTTCATGAGCTCATCCTCATGTTGTTTGACTAATATCAGCAGTTTGCTCCCATAAGTACAAAATGATGTTGAATTCTAATGGCCACTTAAGTCATGGAAACAATATAATTAGAGTAATAAATACAACTTCATGTTTTCATAATCAGAGTCATAAATACAATGTCGTGTTTCTATAATTTACCTGATTGTTATCTGCAATTTATCGTTGTTATACCCTAGCACTTGAGGGCCCAGGGAATAGACAGGGTACTGACTGTCCTCAAAATTATCCTGATTCCAGAGGGGGAAGATGGGTGGGAGAGGGCTGGAAATGTCTGGGAAGGTTGTGGTGGCTGCCCTATGTCTGCAATAATGACAGAACAAATGAAGTAATCCTAGAATCCCAGAGTGGTTTGGGTGGGAGAGGACCTTGAGGGTCAATCTGAGTGGTTTGGGTGGGAAAGGACCGTAAGGATCAATCTGAGTGGTTTGGGGGGGAAAGGACCTTAAGGATGGATCCCAGAGTGGTTTGGGTGGGAGAGGACCTTGAGGGTCAATCTGAGTGGTTTGGGTGGGAAAGGACCGTAAGGATCAATCTGAGTGGTTTGGGGGGGAAAGGACCTTAAGGATGGATCCCAGAGTGGTTTGGGTGGGAGAGGACCTTGAGGGTCAATCTGAGTGGTTTGGGTGGGAAAGGACCGTAAGGATCAATCTGAGTGGTTTGGGGGGGAAAGGACCTTAAGGATGGATCCCAGAGTGGTTTGGGTTGGAAAGGACCTTAAGGATCGATCCCAGAGTGGTTTGGGTGGGANGGATGAATCTCAGAGAGGTTTGGGTGGGAAAGGACCTTAAGAATGAATCCCAGAGTGGTTTGGGTGGGAAAGGACCTTAAGGATCAATCTGAGTGGTTTGGGTGGGAAAGGACCTTAGGGATGAATCCCAGAGAGGTTCGGGTGGGAAAGGACCTTAAGGATGACCCCATTCCATCCCCTGCCATAGGCAGGGACACCTTCCACTGGACCAGCCTGGGCAGCTGGAATATAACAGTGGAGGTAACAGTGATAGTTTAGGAAAACTGCAGACTTTGTGCAACAAAGGATGTGCTCAAATCTACTGACACTTACATCCTTATTCCTTCCCAACATCTATCCTGATTTTGTTTCCTGTGTGGGCCCAGAGAATCCCCTGCCATTTCAGCCCTAGCTAATATTCCTGTATTTCCCTGAAGAATGGGGTATTTTTTTAACACATCCCTATGGGTTCCCAGGCTGTGGCCGGGGCACTCTGGAAAACCACAGTGGCTGAAGCCCTTGTCACTGTGGCCCTCTTGAAAAATAAGGGTCCAAAAGGAGAAAAGAGCCACTGGAGCACTGAATTCCCATCGATATTGGGATGACACTGCTTCAGTTGGACCTATTTCTTTAACGGTGTTTTTAGTGCAGTGGGAAATCACTGTTAGCTGAGGGCTGGGTGGGTGTGGGTCGTGTCGCTTTGTTTCTAACGTGTGAGGAAACACAGGTCTGGCTGCGATGCCACAGATGCTCCAGAGCAGTTAAAAACCACCTCCAGAGCAGTTAAAAACCACCTCCAAAGAGCTGCTGCTCCCATCCCGATGTTAAAGAACAGATTCCAGGGGACACTGTCACCCTCCATATCCTACAGCTGTGGCAACAGACTGAATTCTGTTTATTGATACACGTTAGAGTGACATAAATGTGTGGTGTTGTGCCAGCAGGGAGTATAAAATTCACTTTGTAATATCTTAAATGCGCAGTCTCTTTTTTTAAATTTTAATTTCTTTTTTTTTATTATTTTTTTCAAGTTCACCTGTAAATCCTGTGCTGCAGTACCTGACTCCCACTGAGGCACGTTTGGCACTCCTCAGGAACACACTAACACGCTGTGGGGATGAAAGTGTAACTTCCAGGGTAAATTCTAAATGCTCCAGATGTGCTAAAGCTGTCCAGACTGATTCAGATAATTTGTGAACTGGGAGCCTGCCAGCCTTGGTGTGCATCCGTGTTAAGCAGCTTGGCACATGCTGCTGGGAAGTTACGAATTTATTAGGAGGTCCTGTGACTCTTTCCTTTCCTTTTTGTGCTGAGTAAATAATTTCTGTATATTACTAGACATATTAGGCAATGGGGTATAAAGTTCTTCTACAGATGTTGTATTTTTGTTCTTGAGAATGACAGAACAAAAAAATTCGAGTGTCCCACTCACCCACTCCTTGGTGCCTTTGCCTCAGCAGGAAATGATTCAGCAGTGCTGCTGCTGATGCCAAAGCTCTGTTCAGAGGGTGACACATCAGAGGTTTTTTGGGTTTTATTTTGATGTTTTTGCCTTTTTTCTTCATTAACAGTTTGGTTGCATTTTTGCGCTATCAGGGCAATCCCATCTTTAATCAGTTTAAAGAAAATGATGACATCGCTGTCGTCCAAGGTAGATAATTATCTGTATTAATTACACAAAGGTGGAGTCATTGTCCCAGGGAGTCCCCCTGAAGTGTCCCATGGGGGTCGCAGGCACAGAACCTTGAAGCAGAACAGAGCAGGCCAATTCATGCAAACAATTATTCCAACCAAAATTATTCTGGAAAACCAGTAAATAATTTACTCAGTGTGTACTATTTGCAAAGCTAAGCAGTAGCAAAGTGGCATGAAAACATTATTGTCAAAAAATTTATGAGATCAGTAGTGGGTAAGAAATTATTCATGTAAATCCTATAGGATGCACTTCAACAGCTCTAATTCAAGTTTTCTGAGCTTTTGCAATCATTGCTCTGATTGATCAGCCTTTGATCACTGTTTCTCTCGGGACAGGAATGTGGGGATCCTCTCTGGTGGGGCACAGCTGAGCTGCAGCACCGACGTTTATGGTTCATTTCCTCGTTTTCCTTGGCACTAGGGGCACAGAATTCCAGGAATTAGCACACAAAAGTCCCCCAGGCCTGATCATTTCCTAGATTTCTCTTCTTAGAAGGTGGAGAATCCTATGGAAGGACAAGAGATTTTGGCTCTGCTTTAGGCAAAAGCTAAAATAAACCAGAAGAATGTTAATAATAAAAATG
>VWPU01006646.1:0-18511 GCA_013398955.1 Callaeas wilsoni
CGGCCCGCGGGCTCGGCCCAGGGTGGGCGTGGGGGCGGCCGGGACGGGCGGGGGGAGCTGAGCCGTTCGCTCGGGACCCGCGGGTCTCACCGGCCCCGGCCGCGGCCGAGCGTGTCCCGCCCCAGGCCCGGCCCCGCTGCGGAGCGATCCCGGTAATCCCGGGCCATCTGGCGCTGTAATCGTCTGAATCTGGGGTTAGCTCCCGCGGAACCTGCAGCGTTCGGCAGGAAAACCAGGAGCCGGGCTGTGTCCGTGGGGTGGAAAACTGGGAGCCGAAAACCGGGAGCCGGGCTGTGTCCGTGGGGTGGAAAACCGGGAGCCGGGCTGTGTCCATGGGCTGATGGCGGGGTCTGTGTCACACGCACGGCCTGGGCTGGCTGGGAGACCCCTGCACAGTCAAGCGTGAGCCCAAATGAACTGATTCGGTTAAAATTCCTTCTTCCAGGTCTTGGTAGAAGCTTGTCTCCGAAAGACTGGAAAGGAATACAGGTCAGAACACTTTAATTTGCCTAATTACGTTGACAGTTTTTCAGCTCAAATAAGGTACAGTTAAATAATGCAAATAATACTCAGTAGCTGGGAATCAGCCTGATGGAGCTGTCCAGTGAGGCTCTAAGCTTTTAAATTGAGTTTGAAATTGTGGCATAAGAATTAACCCAGGTGACTGACTGCATCAGGGCCATTTAAGAGTGGGCTGTGTTCTGCTGGGGTTAAAAATTGCTCTGAGGAAGTAAAGGACCATCGTGATGCATGTTTGATCAGAGAGGCATCCTCTGTTTTGTTAATTTATTTTTAGAGCATAATGACTACTACGGACGATAAACTGCTTGGTGAGAAGCTGCAGTATTATTACAGCAGCAGTGAGGGTGAAGATGAAGACAGTGAGAAGGAGGATAAAGAAGGGGAGAGCAGCATTCCTGAAAGTGTGGGCGAGGTGGAGCTCAGCAGCGATGGCAGCGCTGTCAACACAGGTATCTTCATATCAGTGTACTTCTCTTGTAAATCCTTTGTTTCTTGGAAATTTTGCATGTTCTTCTAAAATTAATTTTTTGAAATTAAACTCCTAGGTTTGTGCATATTTGAGTCAGAGAGTGATCAATTCTTGACTGTTATCTAAGCTTATTTTTAATAGCTGTTCTTTTTTTAATGATTGACTTCTCCTCTGAGAGAACTCAGCCTTATACCTGAAGCAGTCAGGCTTTGGATAGAAAGCTGAGACAAGGCTGATTTGTACAATTTGGTTGATAATATATCATTATTTTTGTTCTAATGAAAGCCATGCTGACAATACGGGAGCTGTTGTGGGCTGGTGGTTCTATTTCAAGAGCACAGATATTAATCTTTGGGACAATTACAAGAGTAGCCTAGTTAAATAAACTGTAGTCTTCTTATAAAAAAAATAGATACAAACTCAAGGACGTGCAAATGGGAAATTACTTATTTCATTTCAGTGTTCTGCATAGTTACAAAAATGTTTATGGCAGGGTCACTGTTTTACTGATTTATAAATTATTCCTTGATTGTAAATGGTAGGTAAAATTGTATTGTCTTTTTTACACGAAATGCCTACACACTTAATTCCAGGTCCCAAGGGAGTCATTAATGACTGGCGAAGATTTAAACAGCTGGAAACGGAGCAGCGGCAGGAGCAGCGCAGGGAGATGGAGCGGCTCATTAAGAAGTTGTCCATGACGTGCAGGTCTCACTTGGATGACGAGGCTGATAAGCAGAAGCAGAAAGAGCTCCAGGAAAAAATCAATGGAAAGGTAGGATGGCACAAAGGAATTTAAATGCCGCTTAAATATTCAACAGTTTCGTTTGCCTGTGATAACAAGTAAGTGACTTAGCTGCAATACCAAAGAAGTCCAACACCTTTTTTCAGATTTCTCATCTGTTGATCAAGTAAGTCAGCTTCAGGGGATTAATATTGAAGGTTGTACAGCAAACCTATGAATGCTGCCTCCCCTGCCTGAGTCAAGCTTAGGAGCCCTTATTGATTTAGTATTTAGTATGTGGGTGTTGAGAATTCAACTCTGAGCTCCAAGAATTGAAGACATTGGAGGTAGTGAATGGTTTTAATCAGCTGGGCTGTAAACTAGCCCGGAGTCACAGTCAGAGGAGTTACTAATTTGCAGACGTTTGTGCCTTCAGATGATGAAAGTTGGCTGTTAAATAAAATCCTGTTAATTTCAGTTCTGCAGGCACGATGGTGCCATAAAATGTTAACTGAAAAGCTAAATGAAAAGCTGATGAGAAAGAAGCTCATCTTAGGTCAGGCACAGTTTCCAAATCAGCGCTCCCAGCTCGGTGAAAGCACATGGCCACCATTAACCTGGATTAAAGTGGGAGCATGGAGCAGCCACTTGTGTTATTAGTCCAGCTTGTGGAAACTGGAATACCCAGAGCTGAAATCGCTGTTCCCACTGGACGTGGTTTCTAATTAGATCAGGATGGAGTGTAATACACAGGGTGCTTGAGCCTTCATGGGTTGCACTTCGCTGTTATTAAAGATGAGTGACCCACATTAATCCTCTTGATTTACATCCTCATTATGTAAGTGACCCATATAGTGGTGCAGATGTTTTTCAGGAATCTCTGTGTGTGGTTTTTAGATGACTTTACAAGAATATAACATGATCCACAACGATGAGGATGACGAGGAGTTCTTGCAGCGCTACAGGAAGCAGCGGATGGAGGAGATGAGGCAGCAGTTGTACAGTGGGCAGCAGTTCAAGCAGGTGTTTGAGATCACCAGTGGAGAAGCATTTCTGGACACTGTGGACAAAGAGCATAAGAGCACACTGATCATGATCCATATTTATGAAGACGATATCCCTGGCACCGAATCCCTGAACGGCTGCATGATCTGCCTGGCTGCTGAGTACCCAACGGTGAAATTCTGCAGAGTGAAGAGTTCACTCATTGGTGCCAGCACTCGCTTCACTAACAATGCCCTGCCAGCTCTGCTGGTCTACAAGGCAGGGGAGCTCATTGGCAATTTCGTGCGCATCACTGACCAGCTCGGAGAAGATTTTTTTGCTGTAGACCTGGAGGCTTTTCTGCAGGAATGTGGTTTGCTGCCAGAAAAAGACCTACTGCTCCTGACTTCTATACATAATCCATCTGCATGTTACAGTGAAGACAGTGATCTGGAAATAGACTGAACCATTTATGCCAAGGGCCCGTAGGTGTAGTTGTGCTGTGGGATGTTCTTGTGGTAGGGATTGTTCTCTCTCCTCCGTTGTGTGGGTATGTATTCCTCCCCTTCATGCACTTTGACTTTTGCTCATTAAAAATAACAAGAAATTCCTAACATTTTCTTAAATTAATTCCACGTGTACAACTAAAACAGTCTCACTTCTGTGCAATTCAAATGTATTTTACTTACCACAAAGTTCTAACACAATTCAGTAAGTTTAGGAAATTGTCTGTTGTCATGTCTCAATTGAGATGTGGCCACCAACTCCCTAAGACAATAACCGAAACTGCAAATAAAAGAGTTTTTAAAATTCAAGACTTACTAACCTGGTGCTGAATGGCTCCAGTTAAAAGGGTGAGGTCCCATGTTCCATTCCACAATTTGCAGGCTCCTTCCTGGGAGTATCTTGTTCTAATATTTGGCCTTAAATTTTTGTTCCTTTCTCACTTAAAAATAACGACAACCCCTGGCTTCATCCTGAAAATTGCTTTTCAGCTGGAGAGAGTTGTTCTTCTCTTAACCTTCCCTGAGACATAAATGCAATTACAGCTCTTAATACATTCTTGGGCTTTAAAATACCCATCCTTGGAGTTCACAGTAGTCACTTGATCAGAAAATGAGCTCTGCCTCTTCAGAGAGACTGTCTGCTACAAAGAGCTCCAACGTGTGTGCTGAACAGCAGCAAGGAGAATTTGGTTGGCAAAATGCAGAATTAGGCCTTCAATAACCTCAGAATATCATCTCATGCTAAAATTACTAAATCAGTGCTAAAGTTCTTTTCTGTCTGCCTTCAGTAGTAGTAAGTATACTATCATTACCTAAATAAATGACCCAATATAATGCCATGTTTAATGATTAAATTTAATTGCAATTTTTATGTAAAGCACTTTGGAATACCAGGAAGAAATGCAAATGTGTCTGTGGATCTTAATAGGATCTTAATAAGAATGAATCTTGAGATAGAAAAAGGAGAATTTCTAACTGTATCTATTTGAACTGTGTTTTAAAGAGTAGTATGAGCAGAAAAATAAATCATGTGTAATTTAAAATGACTGAGTTGGCACACATTGTAGCTGTTTTAAGGAAACTGGCAGAAATCCAGATTTTCAGATGTGGCGAGAGATTATTTCTTTTCGTCTGAAATTGCAGAAAAAAATGCCATGTATGTTATATGAAATTAAATCATTGAGTGTGGATATGAGCACATTTAAGGAAAATATCAAAGTAACTGTAACTCATATCCAGGATGACAATCAGTGAAATCTGTTGTGCAGACAGGGTGCATTTTAGCATCGTCATAAAACCTGTCTTGGAGAGAGGATCAAGGGAGAGCTGTCTGCTTGAGTTGCTTTGAAGTTTTATTTTTATAAAGTGCTCTTTTTTTTTGCCCCCTATGGCAGCAAAACTGTAACAGGATCAAACCCTCTCCTGCTGCTCTGTGTCCAACGGCCTGGAGCAAGGTGACTCCTGGTGAGGAAACCTCCTGTGCTCAGGTGTGGGAGAGGTGGTTTGCAGTGCCAGTAGCTAAAAAGGAGAAGAAAAAAGGTCTGAATCCAGTTAATCATTGATCTGGAAGAATAGAACAAGCACAAGGGAGTGAGGGGAGAGAAGCTGTGCCCTAACCCTGCTGCTCGTTCGTGCACAGGCCACAGGGCTGGGACGGGGCAGAGGAGGCTGAGCTGGGAAAAAGCTGCTGCTGCTTTTGCCCTTTCTTGAAGCTGGATCTTCGAGGAGTTCTATAAATAGAAGTTGGAAAAGCACTTGTCAGGTAGGTGCGTTGCCTCTGGGAAGTGTTTTGTTTTGGAAGGAGCAGCGGTGCAGGGAGGCAGCCGGGAATGACGGGTGTTACAGGCCCCCGTCGTGGCATCACCTGGGTTTGCTCACAGTTAATGGTGTTCCAGTACAAACAGCAAATTTGGGCACGGAATGTGAGTGCACAGGGACGCACATTCCTGCTCGGCGAGGGCAGGAATGAAATCCCAGGATGAGCTCAACATGGACATTTAATCATGGTGCCAGCATGGGTGCCAGGCAGTGCAGGACAAGATTTAGCAAAGAAAAGATTAAACCAGGCTTTTCTGGCCTCCCATCTGCCTCTCTGTAAAATGTTCAAAATATGCCTTTGCTGAAAATCCAAACAAGGTTTCCTTGCAGTCACTGGCGTGACTCCCACGGCACAGGGGTCTGCTGGGGCGGGCTGGGAGCCTCTGGAGACTCCCTCGAAGGGGGGATTGCTTTTCCATGCAGGGCCCTTCACCTCCTGCTCAGTGAATCATCGCCTCGAGCCACACAACCCCAGATGGATGTTTTCATTGTTGCTGCACGAACCCCGGCAGCCCCATCCTCCTGTCCCTGTCCATCCCCACGCGGGGAAGCCGCAGCTGGGCTCCTCGGAGGCCTGTTTAAAAATACAGAGGATGTCCTACGAGCTGTGTTTACCAAGAGCTCAAACAGAGGGTACTTCTGGCAGCGCTCTCCTCTGCTCTGGCCCCAGAGCACAGCAGGGAGCCCGTGCCGTGGTTGGGTCATGCTGGTGGCCACACCAAACACCACCATGTGTGGGTGCAAACCCTGCCCTGGATGTGGCTGTACCTTCTGCTGGACAAACTGATGTCTGCAAACTGCCATGGCTGGAAAAGCAGCACAGAAAACAGAAGGGCTCAGCAGTGCTGCGCTGAGGGAAGCTCTGTGTGCAGGGCTCTGGGTGCCTGCGCTCCTGTGGGAGGTTTCAATAGTGTGTTGGATGCTGTGCCTGGAGTTGGTACATGTAGGTCCTTCAAAGAAACGATTTCAAAGCTTTTCCTGCTAGCAGGAGGGAGATGCTTTGCTGTCCTGGACTGGTTGGAAGAGGTGCCAGGTTTGCCAGTGCTGGCTCAGCCGAGCTAGTTCCCAGTGGAACATTCCTCCTTGATGGCAGAGAGCACCCAGGCTGCTCTCGGTGTTCCCGAGGGGCTCCCGTGCAGTTATCGGTCGGTCCCAAAGCAGCGCTGGCAGCCGGCGATAGCCGCGAGCAAATGCAGGATGTTCGTGGTTTAACTGAAGCGAGCCGAGCTTGTGCCTCTCGCCAGATGGATGGGAAGGATGCTCGGGCTGGAGCAGCCCCACGCCGGGAAGGGCGGTCACACGCACAGCTGGAAGTGTGCTGGGCTGGCTGGAGGCGCGTGTGGGTGGGGAAGGACCGTGTCCTCCTCTTGGATTGCTGCTCGCACTCCTGCACGACGTGGGAATGGGAGCACTGGGGCGTCCGTGTGCCAGGACCGGTCAGGGCCAGCCCAGGGGAGCACAGAGCAGGTGAACCTGCCCACTGTGCCTTCGTGGGTCGTGTCAGCCTCTCTGCCTCCCGCAGGAAACTAAAGTCCAGAGGATATCCTGGCAATGCCATCTCATTTCTGAAGGGTTAAAGAGAGCGAGTGGGAAGGCTCATGCCTTGGGAGAATCTGCTTGCAGATGTTCCCTTGCTATGATACTCTCCTAACACATCCCTGCCAAGGCAGCAGCCCTTTAAACCTCCCCAGTTTAAAACTCCTGTAACACCTCGCTGGGAATCCTGCCGGGATGGAGCAGAGGCTCAGGAGTGCTCCCCTCCTCCAGGGCAGCACAGGAGGGAGCTGCAGCTGAATGCTCTCTTATGGACTGTGGCTATTTCATGTCTACAAAACACGCAGGCAGCCAGATTTATGTGTGGGTAGATTTTATGTGGTAGAAATACACAATGTTGGTCTAAGCACTGTGTCACCATGGAATTACAGAATATCCTGAACTGGAAGGGACCCAAAAACATCATGAAAGTCCAACTCCTGGCCCTGCACAGGACAACCCCAACAATCCCACCCTATGCTTGAGAGCGTTGTCCAAACACTCTGAACTGCGGCATTGGAGCAGCACAGGGCTGGGGGGTGGCCAGAGGGAAGCGAAGCTCAAACCCCCTCAGGACACTCAGAGACCCCCACGGAAGCATCTAAGGGAGGGTGGTTCCTCCCTTTATTGCTTCAGGTGCAGTCAGCAATGGCCCAGCACAGCACTTTTGAGCACAGCCAGAAATAAGAGGAGTTTTCAAAATCGTTTATTATTTTAAATGCCCTTTATCCTGGAGCTTAACCAGGATCTGGTGGGGATCGAGGTCAGTGACAGTGGCTGCCAGCTACCATGTGGCTGGGCTGGGCAAGGGCTGAGGTCTGCGTGCGTTTCGGGAGGAGGACACAAGCTGGCTCTGTGTGCTGTGAGGATGTGTTTGCTGAGCTGGTACTGCAGACGAGGGTGACGATGGTGGGATGGAAGAGACTCCATCCCTTCGCGTGCACAGAGGTGGCATCTCGCTCTGAGCAGCCCCGGGTGGGCAGCCCGTGGCACATGCCAGGGTCTGAGCCAGCATGACACAGGAGGTCTGGAGATCTGACCTCATGCTTCTCTCTGGTCTCCTCCAGGAGAGACACTGCTTTGGTTCCTTCTCCCAGCTGTGCATGTGTGCTGGGCAGGCTGTTGCAGGGGAATTGGGTCAGAACAGGTTCCTACTGCAAGCTCAGCCACTGCTGGGGCAGCACGAACACCTACACTGTGTCTTCCCTGTCCTCTGCATCCCTCAGGACCACGTCTGCATCCCTCAGGCAGCTCATCGCTTCACCAGGTGCAGCAGGGGAGGAGGGAGTGCTCCCTGGCTCTGGGCACCTCTGTTCTGAGCAGGAAAGAGAGTCTCTTTACTGGAAATAGATGTGTGAAGAAAAATTGGACTCCTGGTGAGTAAGAATTAAGTCAGTGCTAGCCAGTTAACTAAAATTAAATTTTTCCAGTCTTATACTTTTCACCAATTCTGGAAATGGTTTTCAGGCATAACCTGCATATGACCCTTCTGGAGGAGGGGCTGCTGGTGGTCTGGTGCTGGGAGGCAGCAGGAATGGAAGGTGACAAAGCACTGGGGAGTCCAGAGTGTCCGCTGGGGAACCCCAAAGCTGCTTCGCGCGAGGTATTCACTAGCAAGAGAACTGAGTCTGCTGAGGACAGAGCTGGCAGCCACATGCCCGAGGAACTCGAGCTTTTCAGAGAGCAGGGAGCAGCCTCTCCTCGAGGGCTGGCATGGAGGACACCCAGGACGGGACCATCTCCTGTCCTATTTCTGTTTGGCACACGGCTGGCAGGTCCCCGTATCCCCGCCGTTCCCTGCAGGAAGGAATAGGAGGATGCTCAGCACCAGGCTGGGAGCTCAGCTCAGCCTGCACCAGGGCAAGGGCAGTGCCTACCTGGGCAGGTCATCCCGGGGCTAGAGCTCTGTAGATGATCCACCAGCCCAAGGGCTGCCGTGTTCCGCAGCATCCGGCACATGGAACGCCACGTACGGGCACTTCTTCACGTTGAGGCACACGAGCTTCTCGAGGGAGGCTGTCCTAACGATCTCAAAGCCAGTTGCTCCGCCAAATGTACTGGGTTTCCAGTACTCTGGGGAGCAGATGGGATTTCCAAAAAGCCCCTTCAGGGAAAATGGAGCTCCGATCTCCACCATGCTTTCCCCAAAAATGCCATTAGGTTGGGGTTTCTCGAGCAGCAAGCCTGGGTAAAACTCCAGAGCATCAATGTCTCCATACAGCTCTTCCAGCTCTGCTGCCTTCTCTTCCTCCCCTGCACCAAGTGAACATCAGAGCGCTTTAGCAAGGGAATCACACCTGGCAGGGACTGGCCTTGCGGTGGGCAAAGGGAGGGTAGCTCCCTTGCAGGCAGTGGTGAGCCTGACCTCCAGGCCAGGAGCTGTCCTCTGGACCCGTCCCTCAGCCCGCAGGAGGAAGGACCCCTGCATCCCCTGCATCAGCCCAGTCTGCCCCACTGTGGGGGCCGTGAGCAGGCGGGGCTGGGATGGGCAGGAGCGGCTGCTCTGCTGGGCAAGCCCAGTGGCAGAGGGGCAGCTCGTGGTCTGGTACCCACCCACGGGCACAGAGCACCTGCCCTGCCCCAGCAAAGCCCCAGGAGCAGCACCGCAGCCCTACCTGTCAGCTCCTGGAAGGACTTGTAGGGCTTCATGCCAAACCTTTTCCGATACTCATTGAAGGGCTGTAGCCTCAGGTGCCGGGATTCCTTGATGACCCCAATGGCCACGTGCAAGACATTGGCGTTGATGGTCTGTCCCCCACCGATCTGGAGGGGAGAGCACAAGGAGGAGAGAGCACATGTCAGGCACAAGGCAGCACCAGCAACGGCTCCAGGGGGCCACCACACTAAAGAATCCATGTCCTGGGCTTGTGTTGTGGACACCAGCACATCATTGCAGCAGCAAGAGGAGGGGGAACCAGCGGACAGTGCAAAAACCAGCTGTAGAGCAGCTTGGTCAGGTCAGCTCTGTTCCCAGGGCAGGGCAGGGCACAGTGCAGGAGAAGACCCGGATGGACAGCGACCCAGTGACCCGTTAGGAGGAGAGAGATTTCAGGCTCACAGGGGGAACCCAAATGCCCAAAGGGCCTCAGGCTCAGCCTGAGCTGGGCTGCTTGGCACAAGCAAAGAGGGTCAGGAACGGAGCCGCAATCGCTTGGAAGAAAACATCCATGCGATGGCAGCAAAGAACAGTGCCAGACGCTGCTCCAAGCCCCGCTGCTCCACAGCCGGGCAGGGAGATCCCGGCTGCCACAGGCTCCTGGCACCACCGGGATGTTTACCACAGAGCGCCAAGGGCAAGCAGCTGGGGCTGCCAGGGCCAGCCTTGCCACGGTGCTGGCGGGGAGGACTCGTGATGTGCCCATCAGGTGCTGCCCTGGGCAGACCGGGTGTGACATGTGCCCTGCTGCACGAGTGTCCCTCCTGGGGTGCCACAGCCCCGCAGCGGCAGGGAGGGCAGAGCAGGACCTTACCCTTCCTGCCACCTGCTTGGAAAAGGACTCCACCAGCGCCTCCACGCCATAGTCCATGAGCATGGAGGTGTTGTAGAGGAACTGCTTGTAGCTGTACTCTTGCCCCTGGATGATGAAGGAGTCGGGCATCAGCCCGTGCCAGTGATAGAGCTGGTTGAACTCCACCGCAATGCGATTCCGATACTGGAACTGTGACCCAAACAACAGCTCGGGGTCGAACTTGAGGCTCAGGTAGTACCCACTGAGGTGCTGGACGTAGTCTTCAACAACGATCTTAATGGTCTCCCCTGGGCAGGAGAAAAGAAGCAGCTGGCAGCAGCAGGAGCCACCAGCTCTGTACCTGAGATGTTACCCACATCTACCACAGCAGCCATCCACCTTCTCCTGACCATTTTTCATGGATCAAAGCCAACTTTTTTGCTATATGGACCAAAACAAACAATTCCCAGAAGGATGCCAGAGGAGCTGCCTCAAAGGCAGGTTGGCCATTACCCTCAAAGAGAGGCTGGCCAGCGTGTGAGTCCTTGGGGGTCGCCCAGGGGGGTGGGACAGGGCAGTGCCGGTTCCTCACCGATGAGGATGAGCCGCGCCGTCTGGAAGAGCTGCTCGTCGCTCCAGGTGGGATGGTCGCGCTTGAGCAGGTCGCAGACGCGGTTGTGCTCGCGCAGCCAGAGCGTGGCGTACACGCAGAGCCCCGGCAGCAGCCCGAACACCTCCTGCCCCAGCGCCAGCTGCTGCTCCTTGGGCACGCCCGACGGGTACACCATGTGAACCGGAGCATCGGTGACCATGGGCGGGTACACCTCTCCATCCACCACCTGGGGACACAACGACGAGATGGCAGAAAGGGCAGAGGGGACACAAACATCCCAGTAAAAGCCTGCCCAGCCAGGAACTGCCTCCCTAAGGGAGAGCACATCTGCTCTCCTGCAAGAGGTGAGCGGAATGGAAACATCTCCCTCATACAGCCCCAAACTCCTGCTGCCGTCAGAGCAGCTGCACCTCAAACCTTGAGGGCGTCAGGCCTGGGGTCTCCCAAGAGCCACCAGAAGAACATGGGCTTTGAACAACCCTGGCTCACAGGGCTGGGACGTGTTTCAATTGTGCTGGGTGGTACCTGGAATTTCAGCTTCCCGTCTTGGAAGAGTCGCAGCTGGTGCTGCCGCTGCAGGTTGTCCCCGTACAAATGCCCCAGGTCCACCTGTGCAGAGAGCAGGGCATCAAGGCTGCTCCGAGAGGCACACGGGCCTCAGTCACCCCCTCGCTCCCGCTGCCCCCGCGCCCTCACCCCATGCCCCAGCGCCTTGGTGAAGCCACGTCCCATCTTCCCAGATGTCTTGAAGAACTGGTGGGTGAAATGCTGGGCGAAGAAGGCAAACATCATGTTGGTGCCTCGGGGATCAGCTTCAAACTTCTGCCTCAGCAGAAACCTCTCTGCCAGGAGCTGGGGGTCTGGGAGCTGCAGCTTCCCTGCGAAGGATGGAGGCTGAGGGCAGATGCCCAGTGCTGAGCCAGAGTCGTACTGCTGCTGTCTGCAGGGCTGCTGGTGGTGTCTGCCGCAGCACGAGGCACAGACTCATCTGCACAGACACCTCTCTCACACAGGCCATGACATGCCCCAGCAGCTCAGCCTGAGCTGTCCCAGCAGCAATTCGGATGCCGTCAAGCTCCTCCTGCTGTGGAGCCACCCTGGGCATGACAGTGGTAGCACGTGGCACTGCCAGTGGTGCCTTGCAGATGTGTCCATGGCAGCAAAAGCTTGGCCATGGCTGGGTGGGAAACTCTCAGGGTGCAGGTCCCCCGGGCCAGCCACATACCTTTGGTCCCCATGGGCGTGGGGCAGTCGTCCGGCACGGGCGGGAGAATGCGGGTGTAATAGCTGACGTTGGCATAGGCCTCCCAGCTGATGTAGCCATAGTCAGAGTTGAAAGTGGGGGGGCTGGGGATGAGATTGGCACGAACTGAAAGGAGAGAGGGGGATCACCACTGTGGGGCTTGAGGCAGCACCCCACAGACTCTGCCCCTGGTCCCTGCCTGCCTGCTCTGTGCTGCCGCACACCCTCCCCTGACTCCCCAAAAAGCAGAAAGGTACCAGCAGTGGAGGCATGTGAGTGTCCTGGGCTATGCTCCGAGCCTTTTAAAGGCTGCAATTCCCTGCAGAAAAGGAGGGCTCGTGCTAATGTGCTAAGTGGATTCTTGGATGATGAATGAGATGACAAACCCATAGAAATGGTGAAGCCAACAGCCGGAGCCTTGTGAGTGTGTCGCTACGGCTCCAAGAGCTGGAACCTAAATATTTATGCAAAGTGATGAATATGGGGACATGAGTAACAAGGGCCATATTTCCACAGGCTGCTTTCTGTGCAGCTGTGAAAGAGCCCCTTGGCCAGGGAAGCACAGCACGCTGAGAGCTGCTCATGTTTTCCAGCCAGCTGGCAGCTTGGCACGGTGCTGGGGACCCCCTACACCCCACTCCAACCTGGCTGGGCAGCCCCCCCGGCACAGTGACAGTGTGACAGGGTGATGGAAGAACAGGGTGACAGCCTTCTGGGTCTCCTGGTGAGGTGACTCAAGCCCAATGCCCACCCTGCTCACAGGAGCTGCTCAGCATCGCTGCAGCCCACACGTCTGTCCATGACAGGGGGTCCTCGAGTCCTGCTGAACCCCAAGACCCTCTCCAACCCCTCACCTGTCAGCACGAGCCTCATGAGCGTGTCCCTGATGAAGGTGCTGTTGATAATGTCCCAAAACCACTTGAAGTGGGTCAGGATGAAGTGGTAGAAGGCAGGACTGGGCTTCAGCAGGTTGTGGAGACGCGTCCAGAACTCAGCTGGGGGAAACAAACCAGGCAAAGTCACTGTCCCGGCTGAGGAGCCAGCCACCCACCCTTGCTGTCAGTGAGTGCTGCCCTGGCACCCACGGGTGCCAGATCCCGGGGAGAGGGGCTTACGGGAGGTGCAGTTGACCCCGTAGTATCCCGTCCGCGTGCAGTCGCACTCGTATCCCCTCAGGCCGACCCTCACACACACCCCTTGGTTCTGGCAGGGGAAATAGCAACAGGGATTCACTGCAGGGGGGAGACAGAGAGAGACATCACCATCCAGCCACCACATCACTGCATCTGGTGGCTCCCTGCTCCTCAGGGAGGGACGCTGCCTCGAACACAGCCCAGCCGGGTCCAGCTCAGGAGAGGAGGTGCTGTGCTGCAGCAGCCAAGCGCTGCCCTGTTGTGGTGGTCTCCCACATGCCTGGGGGCGTAGCTTCGTGCCTGGGGGGTTGCTGTGCCCCCGAAGCCCCAGCACGGGATAAAGCCGTGCAAACAGCATCTGTGTTAATAATAACAGCCATTGTCAGGGCAGTTTGCTTTGGCAGGGGCCCCTCCACGCCCGCCGCCCCGAGCGGATGGAAAGGGCCTCTCTGGGCTCGCTCCCGGCTCCCGCCCGGCCCCTTCCTCCACCACCTTCGTGCCCAGCCTGCAGGGATGAGATAAGGGCCCCTTCCAGCCCTTCCCAGGGTGGCAGAATCCCGTGGGACAGGGAGACCCCCTAGCACAGAGCAGCTCCCACGCCGGGGCAGCACCATCCACACCAAGCCTCTCTGGGCTGTCCCGGAGCAAGAAGATCCTTGTCCACCATCCCCAGCCCCTCCAAGAGCAGCAAAACTCGGGAGAAAGAGAAACACAGTCCAGGGTGGCCAGAGCCTCCTCTGCCTTCCATCAGCCCAAGGAATGCTCTGGAAATTGGTATGTCCTCTGTCACAGCTGCCTCCCGAAAGCCTCACAAGTGGCATCCTCAACTCACCAAGCCAGGTCTGTCCCCACAGACCCTGGACAGAGCCTTGTGCCAGGAGGAGGGAAGTGCCTACAGCCCAGACCTCCCGGAGCACACCTGGCTGAGTGTGTCAGAGCACACTGGAGGCCACCAGCCCTGCCAGGACACAGAGCACTCATGGACAAAGGTGCCACCAACACAGTGCCCAGCTCTGGAGCTGCTGGCTGCGAGAATGGGGGACGGGCAGCACACCCTGAGTGCTGAGGAGACCGACAGCCACTGCCAGTGTGCCCAGTGTCACAGCTGATGGAGGAAGGTCTCCTGAGTCCATCAGCTGCTCCGTGTGGTTCGTGAGCTCACCAGATCCCTGCCAGACCTGCTTCAGGTTCTTCTGGAATTTGGGAACAGGTTCCAACACTGGGGTGGACGGACAGGCATGCAGAACAGAAAGCACATTTTTCCATAGGAAATTGCAGCTAAAAATTAACATCTTTGAAAAATAAAGCTAATTTTGCCAAGTTGCTCAGTCTCCCAACAGGCACACACTCGGGGCAGGGCAGGGGCCGACTGGGAGCCCGGGGCTCAGCCGGCAGCTCTGCCGGGCTGTGCTCAGCCCTGTGGCCCCAAATCCCTCACGGCACAGGGCCCGACTTGCAAAGACCCGTTCAGCTCCCAGCACTTCCATCAGGCTCTCTTTCATCTCGGATCTTTTCATGTCTCCAGACGGGAGGCAGCAGGCAGGATCTTATTTATCTCAGACAAATTAAGGTCAGACCACCCGTTCAGATTTTTGCAAGATGGGAATTTTTGGAAAGGGGGAGGTGTTGCAGCGCAGCTGAAGCATCCTCTGGGCTACTCCCACACCGGCAGCTCCACACTTGGCTCTGTTGCAGAGCCGGCAAAAGCCCCAAAGAGCAGCCCCGTGCCGTGCCCGGTGCAACCCGGGGGAAGCAGGGCTTTTGTGGGCGCCGCAGCCACAGGGCTGGGAGGATGCTCCGTGCCACAGGCTCCGGCACAGCAGGTCGTGTCCTGCCCCGTCTCTCCAGCTGATATGGGGAGCCAGGGGAAGTTCGCTCTGCCGGGGCCCTCCCCGGTGCGGGGCTCGATGGCACGTCGTGCCGAGCCCTCCTCCGAGGCGGGTTTGGCGGCGTGCCGGGCTTGGCCGGGCCGCCTCCTCCCACGGTTCACCGCAGTGTCAGTGCCGCGGGGTCCCGGAGGTGGGGTGGGAGCAGCCTGTTCCAGCCAAAAGGGCGGGAAGGGGATGGAGCGTGTCCTGGCCCGCGACACCAACCCCCTCACATCCTTACGGAGCCTCCCTGTGCAGCAGCTCCGTGCCTCTCCACACCCCGGCCAGGAATCCTGCGCTGGCCTTGCCAGGACGGCTCCAGGTATGGGGAAAGCCGCTGCCAGCGTGCACGGGGAGCGCGGCCCTTCCGTGACGGCAGGGCTGGTGCACACGCTCCCTCACCGCTGAAAAATGCCAGATTTCGGGGACAACATCCGTTCTGCAAACCGCAGCCAAAGCAACCTGGGGTGAATCATGGCCGGGATGGAGCTGGGCTTGCTCGATGGGACATGGCCCCACGGCCGCAGGCTTTGAAGACGGTGGAACGCTTACGCACTTGTTTTTCTGATCCAGGAAGGTTTTCTAGGGCCCACAAACTGTTCACAGCACACACACACCACAGCCAGATTGTCATCTGCAACCACTTCTGGCAGCACCATGAGCAGGAGCATCGTGCCAGGGCCACAGCTGTGTCCCACGTGGCATCAGTGATCCTCCCCCTGCACCTGAGCCAGGCTGCCCGTCCGGGATGGGCTGGAGGGGTGACACAGCCCCAGGGCTCTCGTGTGGCAGCTGGCTCCACTCTGCAGCCCAGGCTGACTGTCAGTGAGCCCCGCTGCTGAGGGGATGTGCTGGGAGGACGCGCAGACCGTGGGCAATGTAAACAGACACGAATGCAAAGCAGCTCTGCCAGAGGTCCCTGCCTCCTTCACACAGTGGGGCCTGTGCCCGACCTGCCCGGGGCTGGGGCTCGGGCACACGGTGGTGTTGGGGTGCTGCCACTGCTCCTGTTTGGCAGCGTGAGTTGTGCAATGGCTGCTGAGAGGACGGGCAGGTTTACTTTGTGAGAACACTTGAACAAAACTGCACCCCTGAAGGCAGGTTAGCAGCCAAGGGCAATATCTGCAGGGAAAACTGAGAAACACCATGGGACCAGCCTGGCTCCGCTCACAGCCAGAGGAAAAGTCTACAGAGAACAAACACCATGGCTCAGAGCCAAGGTGCAGCCAGTGAGGAGTCAAGTGGAGTGCTCTGAGGAGCAAATATCAAGTGAGCAGGAGATCCCAGCCTCAGCCCAACATCCTGTTATTTGGTCTTCGAGAGCAGATCCAAGGACTAGATTAGGGCCGTGGTCCTCCTGGTGCAATGCTGGGGAGGAGCAGAGCCCGGACGCTCTGCTGACAGCACCTCAGGGCACAGCACAGTTCCCCTAATTTCTCAATCAGATATCTCCCTCCCTAATTAAGGCTTGGAAAAAAGCCCTCCTTTCATGTATATCATGTATTCCAGGTTTTTTTTTTCCCCCACATGGTGAAATTTGCTTTGATCGTGCTGTGCAGCAGTCAGCTCCAGGACTGCACCATTCCAGCGCTGCATCTGTCCCAGCTGCTTCAGGGCACGTGGGTCCCCAGCATGTCCCCAGGCCCTGTCCTGTGCTCAGCAGGACACACAGATGCTGGCCCCCGATGTCCTCAACTCCCAGAGGACCTTCTCAGGAAGATAAGACACATGTAAAGAGATGGCCAAGCCAGAGAAGGAGCTGCACAGAGGCTGTCCCTTGCCTGTCCCCACCGCTCGTGGCCCAGCCCAGCCGGTGACAGCCAGGTCCCTCCTCTGGGGGCCCTCCTTTCAGCAGATGTGGCTGATGTGCCCTGCAATGGGGTGCCTGCCACCTCCCCAGCCTCACCAGGGTCACTCAGCACTGGGGTCACCCAGCCCCACTGTTTCTGGTGGCTGGACCTGCTGCATCCTGCCGGGTCACACCCCAGCCCCTGGAGGCCCCTGCAGAGCTGCCATGGCTGCCCTCTGCATGGCCATGGGATCTGTGCAGCCGTGGGTCATGTTCCCTTTCTGGAATGCTCAAAGTCAAAACAGGAAAGTTCGCACCTTGATGTCACTGGTTTTGCACAGGACCAGCTGCTCCAGCACAGACAAGTCTCTCCCCTCCCGGCAGGATGGGGTGGAAAGGGGTGCAGGCAGCGGGAAGGGCAACAACCCCCCCTCTGCACCAGCTCTACTCAGCCCAAATCCACTCGGTTTGGGTCACTTCTGCCATGGTCCCACTTCCCCTGCGATGGGGGTGCCTGCTGCATGCCACATGCTCATTTTTGGGGACTCTTGGGTGTGGGCACCTCGCTTCCGGCAGCAGAAGGTGGACCTGGGCAGGCTGCTGGAGATGGGATCACCATCGACACCATTTGAACACAGGTAGCCAGAGACCCTGGAGAGATGCAGCCCATGGGCTTGGGTTTCTTTCACTGAGAATGTTACTTTGGAGAGGAATTGTAAAATCTGACAAGGGCCCCAAGTCCATTCTGTTTTTCTTCAGGGAAGAAGGTAATTTCACAGAAAGGGAACTGGAATCGATGCCCTGGGTAAGGATCTGAAGGAATCTGCAGTGTAGGGGCTGGGATGCAGCTGACGGGATTTGAGAAAGGGTTTTATTTAACCACATGCTCCGTGGGTGCCTGCCATAATCAGCATTATTCCTCGACATCTCCTCGTGTGCCTGAGATTGGGCAGCACGTGGTGAACTCCTACAGCCCACGGGCACTGGAACGAAAGGATGGCTGAGGCCACCAGAGCCATCCCTGCTCCCAGCCCTCCATCCTCACTCCCAGCTGCAGTGTCACCGGGCAGTGTTCGGGGACAGCGGGAAGGGCCCTGGCTGCCAGCACGCACGGGTATTGTCCCCCTTTCTCTCGAGAAGCTGCGTCCCGGCCGGGAGGCTGCCGGAAGCAGCCGGGCACTGCCCCTCAGCCCGGCGGTGCGGCCGCCCAGGGCTGGCCGCTGTCTTGGCGTGTGTCCAGCTCTGTCGTGCGTCCCCGGCCGCCTCGGGCCAGCGATGTCTCCCCCGGGGCCCAGCGTGTGGTCCCTGCGCGGCCGCTGCGGGAGGCGGAGGGGAAGTTTGTTCTACCTGGGCGCTTCTGCTCCCAGCCAGGCGTGACGGGCCAAAACTTGCGGGTCCGGGCGCTGCGGGCACCCTGACCCCGGCGGTGGTGGTGGGGCCAGCCGCCCCTGCCCACCCTGCCTGCCCTCCGCCCCGGACACCGAGGGCATCGGCGGGCGAGGACCAGCCGGGGGTGACGAGTGCGATCCCGCCCGGGACCCGCCGGACCGCGGCCCCGTCCCGCAGCGCCCCCCGCTTCCCCGGGACTCCCGGTACTGGACCCTGCGGGACCAGGTCCCTTCGCGCCCCACGGTGCCGAATGCCCCCTGTTCGAGATATCGCGGCTCCACCGGTACCGACTCCCCCGCGTCTCCCTCCCTCCCGGTGCGATCCCGCCCCGCGTACCGGAGCCGGTGCCGGCGGCGCTCCCGGCGGCGCAGAACAGCACGGCGTGGGCGAGCAGCAGCCGCAGCCCCGCGGCCGGCGGGGCCCGGGCCCGGCACCCACCGCCCATGGCGAGAGGCAGCTCCGCCGCGTCCC